>PVHP010023036.1:0-27802 GCA_004024765.1 Zapus hudsonius
GTGTGTGTGTGTGTGTGTGTGTGTGTGTGTGTGTTCCAGGAAGGATCTCACTCTAGCCCAGGCTGACCTGGAATTCACTATGCAGTCTCAGGGTGGCCTTGAACTCATGCCAATCCTCCTACCTCTGCCTCCCGAGTGCTGGGATTAAAGGTGTGCGCCACCATGCCCGTCTGAAGGAGCTGTTCTTTCTGCATATATATCCACTCGGACTGAGGAGGTCAGCATCCTCAGCACTGCCTATTCTAATCTTCAGAGGCCTTGACTGTGGTCAACCCTGACTGCTCTGCAGAGAAAAGGAAAAAGTGCAGTTCTTAGGTTGTCAGGGTACTGCTGCTTTATTTAACAAGGCTGGAGGGAGGCACCTGTCATGCAGTCAATCAAAGAAGGATCTAAAGTCTAAAGTTTTATCTACTACAGAGTAAAATCGTTTTAAATAACTCATTTGTCCTTTTGGGCACCCTTGGGTCCTACTAGTAAGGCCCAGCACTTTGGAGATTTGGGAGGATAGAATTATCCTTCCAAACAACCGGAGGAAGAAGGAGGTGAAAAAGGACCAAGTTTCAGCTTCTAGAACAGCAGCCCCTGCTTTTCTTTTTATTGTTTGACAAGGGTGTGTCCAGATGCAGTTTATTTTGTTTCGGCTTGAGGTGCTGAGATTCACAGATCTGTGGTGTTACCTTTTGTTGATTCTGGAATATTCTTTAGTCACTGTCTCTCTTCAAATATTTCTTCTACCTATTTTCCCTTTTCATTTCTTTCTGAGACTCCAGATACACACACACACACACACACACACACACACACACACACACACACACACACACACACACACACACAGAGCCATATTCTGCTGTCCAGTGTTGTGAATGCTCTGCTCTACTCTGCTTGTTTGCCCCTTTCTCCTCCTGGATTTCATTCTTGGCAAGTTCTGTTGACATGTCTGCAAGTCTTTTCTTCCTCTGCTTGTCTAGTCTGCTGGGAGGTCACTTCTGATAGTGATCATTTTATCCCTAGTATTTGCATTGGACTTTGTTTGGACAGGGTCTCATGTAGCCCAGGCTGGCCTTAAACTCCTGATCCTCCTGCCTCTACCCCCCAGTTGCTGGGATTACAGGCATACACCACCATGCCCAACTCATTTGACTTTTTAAAAAATAGTTTCCAGGGGCTGGAGAGATGGCTCAGCTGTTAAAAAATAGTTTCCATATCTCTGTTGAAATCTGTAGCATATTTAAATGTGTTGTCTATCTTCTCACTGGTTATTGTACTATATTCATCATGGAGTCTCCATGTCTGATAGTGCCAACACCTGGGTCTTCAGTGAGTGGTTCTGTGATTGTTTTCTATCTAGACATTGAGCCTTCCCCCTTGTTTCTTGGTTTATGTGTGTGCTGTAATTTTGTATTGCGTGTCATATGTTGTGGGTAGAACGCCAGGCTCTGAAATTAATATGTATGTCTGGCAGCCTGGACCAGGTCAGTCTGGCCGTAGCTGAGCTGGGTTTGGGATTTGTTGTTTATGTTGCTTCAGGCTTCAGTTTCCTCCCGTGCTGGTCTGTTACCTTGAACTCTGAATGTGTTCCCTTTGAGCACTTACGCCACAGGAAGGCTTGCCCACTCCTCCCCTGCCCTCAAGGGTACACTGCTGTTGTCTGTTGCATGGTGCTGTTTGTGGGGAGGCACAAGTTTGCTGGTCCCTTGCTTGTCCTGCGCTGCAGGGGTTTGGTCTTTCAGGGGTCTTGTATCCCCCTTTCTCCCTGGCAGATGCACACCATCATGGTCTGTGTTGATTCCTGGGAGAGTTTTTTGTCTGGCTATTTGGCAAAAAAAAGACTCTACTCCCTTCCTGAGACCCAGATGCCTTTTACATCTGTCCCTCTGTCCAGTCGCCCTGGGAGCCAAGGGTCAGCTGCTGTCCCATAGGAACTGGAGGCTGGTGCTTCCTTGGAGCAGGCAGCTAGCTGTACTTCAGCCTATGGGCTCCAGCACACCTGTGTCACGGAGGGGAGCCCTGGCTGACGGCCTAACACCAGTGCGGAGCCATAGCGTGCAAACCCCCGTGTGTCTGGGCTCCAAGTTGTCCTCAGCTGAGAGGCAGGCCTTGAAGGACTTGTTAAAATTTTCCCTGCTTTCTTCTTCCATGCTTCTGTGGCATTCACCTCTTCCTCCCACAGTCTGGCACTTAGGATCTTGCTTTTGTGGCATGATACTCCTTGGAGGAGCTTTTTGCTTTAAAGAAAAAAACAAAACAAAACATTCCCTTGGTTGTCTTGAGACCTCAGCCTTCCTAACTGGCCCAGCAAAACAACCTATACTTGTTTTTGCTTCCTATGCCCTAAAGGGAAGCAGAATTCCCTAAAGTCTGCCTTGTTTGTTTGTTTGTTTGTTTGTTTCGAGGTAGGGTCTCGCTCTAGCCCAGGCTGACCTGGAATTAACTATGTAGTCCTAGGCTGGCCTTGAACTCATGGCGATCCTCCTGCCTCTGCCTCCCAAGTGCTGGGATTAAAGGCATGCGCCACCATGCCAAGCTCTGAAACTACTTTCTTGTGCCTCTTGTATAGTTAGTGTGGATCCTCATGTGAGTGCTGCACCTCTAAGGTTACTTCATCTGTCCTCTCATTGTCATAGGACAAAGAGCAGGTCGTCCCCCTGAACTACAAAGAGAAAAAGGTCAGTGCATGAGATACAGCCCAAAGATCTGCTGGGCCTGAACCCAGACTCTTTGGCTTCAGTCAGACACCAATCAAGGCCATACTGCTGTGCTGTGTGCACTCTGAGGTCTCCACACCACTGTGCTGTGTGTACCTGAGGTCTCCACACCGCTGTGCAGTGTGCACACTAACGTCTCCACACCACTGTGCATTGTGCACTCTTTGGTCTCCACATCGCTGTGCAGTGTGCACTCTGAGGTCTTTGGGGAACCAAAGAGTCTGCACAGCCATTTGCCCAGTGATTCATTCAGTGATTCAATCCTGAAACCTAAGATGCTCTGGTTTTGTAGCTGAAAACAGTATCCCAAAAGGGATCCCGTTTCTTCAGAAGAGTTTTGTTTGTATCCACATTGAAGGAGCCCTGTGCTGAAACCAAGACTCAGGCCTGCTTTCCTCTGTCTTTTGCAGCTCTCGTGGGCGCCTGTGGTGGGAACTATTCAGCCATGACATCCGTGGTCTATTCCCCTGACTTTCCTGACGCCTACGCCACCGGGCGGGTCTGCTACTGGACAATCCGGGTTCCAGGAGCCTCTCACATCCACTTCAACTTCACCTTATTTGATATCAGGGATTCTGCAGACATGGTGGAGCTGTTGGACGGCTATACCCACCGTGTCCTGGTCCGTTTCAGTGGAAGGAACCACCCACCTCTGTCCTTTAATGTCTCTCTGGATTTTGTCATTTTGTATTTCTTCTCTGATCGCATCAATCAGGCCCAGGGATTTGCTGTCTTATACCAAGGTAGGACATCCTTGTCTCCATGATGGGCTTTTCTTCCCTGCCACCCACGGTGACTCGAATTTAGGGTGGTTCTTGTTGGCAGCCTGGGACAGGCGCAACACTGAATTATCCCAGTGCTGGAACTCATTCTCGTCCCAGAGAGAGAGCTGCAAAGCACAGGGGAGGAAGTGCAAAGCGTCTGAGAGGAGACCAGTCACAGAGCTAGAAGCAGGGCCAGGGCCCCAGTGAGGGAGTAGCATGTGGGCTTGAATAAAGAGCATAGTGACCCATGTCTGTAATACCAGCACCTGGGGAGATGGAGGCAGGAGGGTCAGGAGTTCAATACCATCCTCAGCTATATAGACATTCAAGGCCATGAGACTCTCTCAGAAAAGGAAGAAAGGAAGGGAAGGAGGGAGGGAGAAGGGGAAAAAATTTTATTTAGAAAATGAAGGCAGGAAAAGAAAAAGAATGAGAAAGGAAGGAAAGAAAAAGAGAGGAGGGAGAGAAAGAGGAGAGAAGAAAGAAAACTCATCATGGCTAGTGCTTCCTCCCGCCCACTGTCTCCTGGGCCTTCCCCAGTTAATTCCTTTCGCTCTTAATTCCTTTAGCCATCAAGGAAGAACCGCCACAGGAGAGGCCCACCGTCAACCAGACACTGGCAGAGGTGATCACGGAGCAAACCAACCTCAGCGTCAGCGCTGCCCGCTCCTCCAAAGTCCTCTACGTCATCACCACCAGCCCTAGCCACCCGCCTCAGACTGTCCCAGGTAGCCATTCCTGGGCACCATTGGTTGGGGAGTGGAAGGTAGTGCTGTCAGCACTCAGGAGCAAAGGCATTGTGGGTACTCCTCAGAGGCTCCATGACCTCTTGTCTGTCCTGGCCTTTGAGGGAAATGTCCTCAGCTTGGTTCCTAAATCCTTAGGAAGAATTGCTCGCCTCTGCCAGGCACGGTGGTGCATGCCTTTAATCCCAGCACTCACTCAGGAAGCAGAGGTAGGAGGATCACTGTGAGTTCAAGGCCAGCCTGAGACTACGTAGTGAATTCCAGGTCAGCCTGGGCTAGAGCAGGACCTTACCTGGAACCCACACCCCCAAAGAAAAAGTGCTCACCTTGATGATCCAGTCTTTCGTACACTGTGATTAACCATCCTGTCCATTTTCTTCATCATTGAATGATCACCCTCACCTTGCGAATATCTTTCTAGAGCCCCAAGTTAAAACTGACATTCGCAGGAGGAGCTCATTCATTCGTTCACTCAAAGGAAGTGTATGAGCTGGAGGACTGATAGAGTGTTCACCTAAAGAAGAAAATCCAAAGGGCCCGTGAGTGCTCTAGTGGTACTGCTCAGAGCTCGGGGCCATGTGCTGAGCAGGTCACACGCCTGCCCTTCTCTTGTGTTGGTGCAGTTGTAACAATAGAACAAGTACACGGCAGTGGGCAGCCCTCCTCTATAGAGTGAAATTCACACACATTCCCAAAACAATATTATGCATACTTCCTGTAGGTTGCAAGTGGGAGGAGGGAGACGAGAAACAACAAAAGATCAGATAGATACACTATGAACAGTGGAGGAAATTAAGCAGGAAAGAGATGATCTTTAGTGATTCAGCTGGCTAACTTGGTTGGGCTCTTACAGAAAAGTTCCCACTTTGCTGCCATGGATGTGGTCTCTGAGTGAGCTGGTGCAGGTGATGAGGACCATCATCAACAACTTGGCCTAGAGATTTTCCCCCTGCTCCCCGCCTCCCCCAGGACCCACCACCCTAACCCTGACCATCAAAGGTCAAGGAGGGAGGCCAGTGCTCACTCCACATCATTCAACTGTGGAGCCTGGTGGGATTTCATAGGTCACATGGCTCATTGCTCAGATGGGAAAACAGGCCTAGACGTTTCAGTAACTCAGTGATGAGTTCCAGTGGCAGAAGCAGACACACCCTTCTCCTTTGCACTCCCTTTGGAACAAGGCGAGGTCCTGGGGAAGCTTTGTTCTTGGCTCAGGTTTCAGCTGCCCCTGCCTCTCTGAGCTGCACACCTCCTCTGACTAGGAAGCACAAACAGTTCTGGTGAACTCTGACTCTTGCACTTGCAGGGTGGACAGTGTATGGCCTGGCAACCCTCCTCATCCTCACGGTCACAGCTATTGTTGCAAAGATTCTTCTCCATGTCACATTCAAGTGAGTACCAGAGAGAGCTGCCCGCCTGACGATTCCTTTTCTCCTGCCCGTCCTTGTCTGAGCGCAGCTGTCATCAGAATACGATTCCAGAACCTGGAGCCCCGGGCACCCTTCCTCCTCGAGAGAGATGCACACTGGGAAAGCTCACTAAAATTCAAGGGGTCATGTTTGCTGCTGTATCCAAAGTGTTTGATTTCAGGGAGGATTAAAACCATCCTGGCATGCCATGCATTCCTTCTAATGCCTTCTAGAAATTGGGAAACAGTTTTGGGAAGAGCGTTCTAATATTTTATTAACTATTACTTACTAATTATTTCTAACCAATTGTTCTAGCCAGGCATGGTAGCATACGTCTCTAATCCTATCTATTTAGAAGGCTGAGGCAGGAGGATTGTGAGTTTGAGACCAGTATGGGATACTTTCAAGACCCTGTCTCCACTAGGCACAGTGGCTCACACTTGTAATCTCAGCACTCTGGAGGCAGAGGCAGGAGAATTGTTACAAGTTCAAGGCCACTGAGTTACAGAGTGACACCTCTCTCCCCACCCACCAAGACTTTGTCTCAAACGGAACAAAAAGAAACTTAAAGCCTGGGCTAGAGTGAGACCCTACCTCGAAAAACCAAAAAAAAAAAAAAAAGAAAGAAACTTAACTAGTTCCTTCTTTGTTCAGGATCGACAGTCTGCCTTCCAGACGCTGACGTTTGTGTTCTTGCAGGGCAGAGTTCTTTCTCATTTTCTCCAGTCTCTGCTGTCCAGGCCTTCCTGAACACTGATTTCTAGTAAAAGCCCCCTTTTTCTGACATTCTTACTTGCCCACACAGATTTTTTATATATACATGAAATGCTCCTCTCTTGTTCTATGAAGGCCAGCTGACCGAAAAAGAATGATTAGACACAATATCCTTACTACTGTGGAATGAGCTCACTTACACAGGCCCACAGAGAGTGGTGTCCTTGGGTTCCAGGACACCCCGTGGGCGCTCATGTTTCTTGTGTAAATGCTGTGTGTTTGAATCTAACATAACCCACCCATCCTCTTACATACTTGCACTTTAATTCACCTCTAGATTACTCATAATACCTACCATAGTATAAACACTATATCAAAAGTCGTTACACTATATTGTTAAGAAAATGAATGTGTGCGCATGCTCAGTCCAGAAGAAATGTCTTTGAATTCACTGATACGGAGCCATTCAGAGCGCCTGCTGCATCACATGAATGTTTTCAAAGTCACAGTCCACACGAGCGGAGACCCTCTCAAGGCCTTGTAAGTCCCCTGTACATCCGGAGGACAGGATGTTTTCTGTGGCACCAGCATCTCACAGCAGGACTGAAGCCCGTACTGGTCAGAACCCCTGCAGCGTCCACGCCCACTGGCCTGCAACATGGACTGTCCGGCAGGCAGGTCTCTGCTTCCAGCAGAGAAGTTTTGACCTTACCCTGTTTTAGATAGGGAGGATCCCAGGTCACTGGTTTTTGATAGATTCTTCCCCCACACCAGTCTCCGAACTCACAATCAGTCTTTCAAGTAGCTAGGATTAGAGACTCGTGTTTTCACAAGGATGCTGCTGCCCTGCTGGTTGACCTCAATGACCACAGGCAACAGGTCATCTTTAAGTTTTTAAAGGGGAAAAAAAAAGTTTTTAAAGGGAAGCCAACAGGTCCTTCCCTCACCTCAGCATACCTGGTGTCACAGGTACAGCCTCTCATGAGATAGGCCTTCCCTCACCTTACCATGGGTGCAGCTTCTCATGGGCCCTGTTTTGATCTAGTTGGAAAATTGTTTTTGTTTGACAGATCTCATCGTGTTCCTGCTTCGGGAGACCTTAGAGATTGCCATCAGCCAGGAACTTCGGGGGAAATCTGGAGCATTTTTTATAAGCCTTCTACATCAATATCCATCTTTAAGAAGAAGCTCAAGGGGCAGACTCAAGATGACCGGAATCCCCTTGTGAGTGACTAAACCCATCGGACCCAGAACACGAGGTCCCTGTTTAGCTCAAGGCTGCTGGAGTCAACCTCCCCTGTGATTCTCTCTGAGGACTCCTCTCTGCCTTGGCCTTTGGGGTGCCCTCCTACAGACTGGAAATGGAAAGGGGAAGCCTGCTCCAGGGGCAGCACAGCCAGTTCTCCTACTTCAGCGTCTGTAGCCTGGCCTGCCCCGCATCCCTCTGTCTAGCACCGGGGAGGTCAAGACCGTGGGTCCAAGCGGGCAGTGGTCGCAGCCGGCCCTGGCCCTAGAAAATGTTGGGTGGTGGGTAGGTTTAGTGTATGCTGTTTTTCTCGTTTCTTCTCTCTTTTGTCCCCACACAGATCAGTTTCCCCTGGTCTTTACAGTTTGGAACCAGGCCAGTCTGAAGGGTTCTCAGGTTCTCGTGAGCGCTGGCCTGGTCTCCTGCAAGTGTGGGCTCCCGGGCATTAGCCCTCCAGCATGTCAAGAGGGAGGCCAGTGCTGTGTGCTGACCCTGTACTCTGCTCTCTGATGCTGACAGGACATGCCTCCTCCAGTCAGGGGCAGGGCTCAGAAGAGGGTCACACCCAGTACCTGCTTTCTAGAAGCTTCAGTAACCTGCAGAGCAAGCTTGTATATAAAACACCCATTGGCTTATCCAGCAAATGAGGAGCGCTTTTGTAAGCGCACAGTAACTGCTTGTGAATTGAACTTACCCGGCCTGTGTTCCCGCCCCACCCGCACCCCCAGCAGCTCACAGTCCTGTGGAACCTGAGCCCCGTCTGGCTCTCTGTGTCCTTTCAGCTGACTCCCAGTTCAGAACCAGGAGTATAAAGACTGCAGGGCCAGTCAGTCCTCGGGGCCTGTGGTCCCTGCACTGGGTGTCTTCCATTTTATAAGAAGATAAAAACTACCCTGAGAACTGTGTGCTTTGTCCCTTCTCATGAGGACGTAGTGGGTTAGAGTGGCTCCAGGAGGGAGGTGGCTCCTTTCTGTCACTCCACCTTGTCCCTCAGATACAGAGGTAGACTGCAGAGGTTCTCAGGAGGAGAAGGGAGGACTTCCTAAGACAGAGCTCCAGCTGCAGGGACTGGGCTGTGAGAGGAAGGGCCGCTCAGAATTAGAGGTCCTTTGACAGCAGCCCCTGAGATGAGCAGCCTGTGCCCTGAAGGCTGGCTCTGGGCCTTGGTGCTTGGAGCTCTGGTCTCCTGGATGCCTCCCTCCCTCAAGTCCTAAGACACTGCCCTCTGTGACCCTGTGCAGGATACAGGTAACCCATCTGCAGCTGGCTGCTCTCAGGACAGGTTGTTGGGAACCAGCTGGGGAGCATCCTTAGGAAGAGGGAGAGGTGCACTGGGCAGAGGGGGCCAGGAAAGGAGCAGTGAGTGTGTCCACAGCGGCCTGGAATGCTGGCCCAGCTCCTGTAAAAGGCCTGCTAAGGACACGGAGCTACTGGGTCCCATGTCCACACGTTGATCTGGAAAGGGAGGTCCCTGGAGCAGCACACGAAGACCACTGGAAATAGACTGATGTGTACACTACCAGGGGGATGTGGGATCTGCCCCTGGGCTCATGCTCATCACTGGCCTGGACTTCTCCAGGGTCCGCCCCACCTGCCCACTGATCTGTGGCCTGGGCTTCCCCAGGGCCCACCCACCAGCCTCTTCACACCTCAGGCACAGGAGGCTGAGCTCCCTGCTTTCTCAGAAGAGCAGGGAACATGTCTGTGCTCTTCCTGCTGCGGTGTGGGCACAGGCCAGCATTGCAGGACCTACTTCCTCCTCCTGGAGAAGCCTTGGGAAACCCAAACCCACCTTGGTACAGAATGGGAGAGGAGGGCTGCAAATCTCCAACAATGTGCCGACACAGCCTCAGCAGAACGCCATGGAGGGCCCTTCCCACAGGGAGACACCAGCTGAGCTGTGCAGGAGGGAACAGCTGACTCTTTGGGAACAGGCCTTTGTATGCAGTGGGTGGCACTAAGTGGGAAAGGGGGACCCTGAGAAAAGACAGAACGACACAAGTCCACCTGAGCCAGCCTCTAGGTCTCCAGCAGCCAGAGGCACAGGTGTCCTGTCCCTGGCAGGGCAGAAACTGAGTATTGAAGCGCATCAGGCAGGATGGGGCTGAGGCCTCCCGGAGTTAGCCAGGTGACCAGGACTTCACATGTGGGCCTAGCTGCACACTGGTCATCCAGAAGCCCACAGAGATCAAAGCACTGGCAAGCACAGCTGTCCTGACCGCAGGGCCAGCCGTGGGGTGTGCCTGGGCCTAGCGCCACCCCATGCCCTTTGGCTGCCGGTCTGATGCCAACGGAACTGGCATAGGCTGTCACCCAGCACTGGGAACAATGCGTTTAACTTCAGGAGCACTTAGCAGGTGACCTCTCAGACCCTGCCTCCCTGTCTGCTGGAGCCATGCCAGGTCTCCCTGAGGTCTAAACCCTCTTTGGGCACCTGGCATCTTTTGGGTTTTAAATGCCCTATTTGGTGTTTGATGTCTGCTTTTATTACTACCTTGGGAATTTTTAATCATCTTACTGTTTCCTCTGGTGTCTTTGTTTACCCTCCTCACTTCACTGTTCTACCTCCTGTCCAGATCTCTCAGCCTAGCTTCCCTGGCATAGGCGGCAGGTGGCAGACCTGCCCAGGCTTGACCCTCCCACGATCCTCTCCCCCTAAACGGCTGCAGGGCCCAGGGGGCTCAGGTCACCCGCAGACCCTGGGGAGCTTCACTCGGGCTTCTGTCTTGCCGTCAAAGCTGAGCACACTCACTGTGCAGGGAGCTCTCATCCCTGCACTTCTCTGGTTCTTAGGACACCAAGACCTTCCCACATCCAGACTCACCCTCCAGCAGGGATTATGACTTTGGACATCAAGGCTTTATTTGTAAATATGCTCTTAATATGCAACTTTGAGAACAAAATAGAAACATCATGTATTTTAAAATATAAAATGAAGTGTGACGCACTGTATACAATTTAATATATATTTTTAGGATTTTGTTATTTAAGAAAATGGAATGTAATGGTACTTAACTTTTACAAAAGAGAGACAAATGCTATTTTTACTGTTTGGAGAAAATAAATATTCTCATTGTTGTAGAAACAGCGGTGGGCCCAAGGCTGTCATTTTTATGGGGGCTGATTTGGCTGGGGGGGGTTAGTCTTCTGGGTCCATCTGAGTTTTGCTAGGGGTCAAGGGTTCTCAGGAGCAGGGGGACACAGGCCAGTCCAAATCAAAGAATTGGGTCTCGGCCAGGCGTGGTGGCACACGCCTTTAATCCCAGCAGAGGTAGGAGGATCGCTGTGAGTTCAAGGCCACCCTGAGACTACAGAGTGAATTCTAGGTCAGCCTGGGCTAGAGTGAGACCCTACCTCGAAAACCAAAAAAAGAAAAAATAATAATCCCACCATTTGCTGCGATGCCCATTTCTCGAGCAAGCCTAGTGCCAGGGAGCCTATATAACCCCGTCAAAACGTAGGTCTGGGCCCTGGCCCACCCCAGAGCGCCCCTCCTTCAGGAAGTTTCCACCCCCTTCCAGGGCTCTTCTGAGAAGCCACCCCACAGCTGTGCGAGGAAAGCCACTGCTGCTTTGTTCGCCTGTGGCAGGGTGCTTGGGACAGAGGTGTGAGGCAAGGGGACTTGGTACCCAGAGCACACACCCGATGCTTCTCCAAGGGGCCGCCACCTAGACGCCACGTCCATGTCCCTGACTTGCCACTGTGTCCCACACCAGTCGTGACACCGCTGCTGCCCTTTCAACACAGCCACCATGAAAGGCCAGCTCCGTGGAGTGTTTATCTTCTCTGAGCTTTCCTTCGCTTTCCCAGAACCGCTCTCCTTCCATGAAGGAAAATATTTGTAATGGCAGGAAATGGCTGGTGGGAAACAAACAGAGCTGCCTTGCTGGTGAAGTTCTTAGAGACAAATCGGGCAGCGACAGAAGCGTAAATAAATGATGCCAGAAGGCAACTGTCCTGGCCCTCCTTTGGGTTATGGGACAGCGGCAGGAAGTGACCTGTGACCCATCTGAGTAGACCTGGGGTCTCCTGAACATGACCTCCCACTGTTCCTCGGCCCCAGGAAGGGCACAGCGCTGTAGCCTCATCCTCTGTGGGCCCAGCAAAGACTTCTTCCTGAGCGGAGGGAAAGGGCTGGACGAAGGTGACCTTGTGTCCAAGCTTGGGAGTCACTTGCCACTTGGTCTCCCCAGGGGGCCGTGTGCTTTGGAACTGAGAACTAGGGCACTTTGTTCCTCCACACCAGGCAGGGCTGGGTCTCCACGGAGGGGACACTTTGGGGATAAGAATACGTACCAGTGTCACCAGGCCTCAGGTGAATGGGCCTGGGGATGTTGAGGAAGCCTGAGGGATAGAAGTCACCCATGGGAGACAGGAAGGCCCATGGGAGATACGATTCCTCTCCACCTGCAGGGTGGGGCAGGCCAGGGAGCTGGGATTACTCAGGTGCAGGTGCAGTTCAAGCCCGACTCCTTCGGGACCTGCACCCAGCTGTGCTGGATTCTTCTGGATTCGGCCTCAAAATCAAAACCCTGGCCGCCCAGAGGCTCCTGGGTTGTTCCTCTCTCAACATCTGAGGTTGTCACCATGGGTAACCGGCTTTGTCCCTCGCTCTCTCTGCAGCCCGAACGCCATAATCTCAAAGTAGAGCAACAGTAGTAAAAGTATCATAAATACAGTTTACTGACCCCTTATGCCAGGGTTTGGTGACCACCTAAATACCAAACTTTTTTTTTTTTTTCCAGGTAGGGTCTCCCTCTAGCCCAGGCTGACCTGGAATTCACTATGTAGTCTCAGGATGGCCTCGAACTCATGATGATCCTCCTACCTCTGCCTCCCAAGTGCTGGGATTAAAGGCGTGCACCACCACGCCCGGCTCATTTTATTATTAATTTTAATATGTTTGACAATTTTGACTGAAGGCCACACTATCTGACTAGGGGGTGTCCCCTGGACTTGGTAAGCCAGTGGATGTGGAATTTTAGGGCTCAGGGGGTCCCCCAGATTTATGAACTCCCAAGTTTGGGGTTCTGTCCTAATCTTTAATGAAGAATAATGAAGGCAGAGTCAAAAAGGATAAATTATGACTGATTTTATTTGAGGAGAAATCACAAATTGTGGAGTTTGTTTAGGGGGACTTGGGATCTGGAAGGAAGGCCAGAACACGTTCTCAAGTGGAAAACATACTTAAGAAAGATGGCAAAAAAAAAAAAAAAAAAAAGCTGGGCGTGGTGACACCCGCCTTTAATCCCAGCACTCAAGGCCACCCTGAGACTACATAGTGAATTCCAGGTCAGCCTGGGCTAGAGCGAGACCCTACCTCAAAAAAATTTTTAAAAATTTTCACCTGGACATTGTGGAGCACACCTCAGGAGGATGGCTATGAGCTCGAGGCCACCCTGAGACTACATGATGAATTCCAGTTCATCCTGAGCTCAAGTGAGACTATACCTCAGAAAATAAAAATATTAGTAATAATTACTATTATTTTTTAAAATTCCTGACATAGTTTCTTTTTAAAATAGTTTATTTATTCATTTTCAAGCAGAGAGAGAGAGAGAGAGGAGTGAGCACCAGGTCCACCACCTTGTGGGTCTGGCTTATGTGGGTCCTGGGGAATTGAACCAGGGGCCTTAGGCACTAGAGGCAAGTGCCCCAACCGCTGAGCCATCTCTCCAGCCCATGACATGGTTTCTTTAAGTAGTTAGTTTTCCCCAGTCTTTTTATAGCCCCATTTTATGAGCCTCATGGGTGAAGAAGACCCCTGTCCCCCTACCTGCGGTGACTTTCATTATCTTTTGTTTCAAGCAAGTGAAGGAGCAAATGCAGAAAACCTCGGGTGACTGCCTAGTTCTTTCAAGGCCCCAGGTGGGCAAATAGGCAAGGTGCCCGCCAGGCTCTCCTCCCACAGCTCTGGCAGAAGCCACCTGCTCAGCCTTGCTCACCTGCGCCGCCCTGTGGTAAGAGCGGAGAGTGCAGGGCCACCCCTGCTTTTCTGCAATGAGTTCTGTCCCCTGGAAAGACACAGAAAGGCTTGAGTGGCTGGTTCAGGATTGACGGTCACAGCTGTGTAAGTCCAGGCGAGGAGGATTTGTCTTCCAGTCATGTCAAAGGCTTTAGGCCCACGTGGAACTTCCTTTCTTCCTCCCTCCCTGCTCCGTCCCTCCCTCTTCTCTCTCTCTCTCTCTCTCGTATCTTCTTCAATCACTCCACATTAAAACAATATTTTATTTATTTATTTCCAAGGAGAGAGGGAGAATGGGTGTGCCAGGGCCTCCAGCCACTGCAAAGTCCAGATGCCTGCGCCATTTGGTGCATCAGGCTTTACATGAGTACTGGGGAATCAAACCGGATTGTTAGGCTTTGCAAGCAAGTGCCTTACCTGTTGAGACATCTCTCCATCCCCAATCTTTGCATTTTTTATGCCACCAAAACTAGTACCATAGCCAGGCATGGTGGTGCACGCCTTTAATCCCAGCACTCGGGAGGCAGAGATAGGAGGATTGCCATGAGTTCGAGGCCACCCTGAGACTACATAGTGAATTCCAGGTCAGCCTGGGCTAGAGTGAGACCCTACCTCGAAAAAAACAAAAACAAAAAAAAAAGATCCTTCATTTGCAGGTTCCAGGAATTACAATGTGGACATATCTTTTGTGGGCTAGCACTCAGTAAGCATTCCTGGCTTGCTCAATTATTTTTTTTTAAGATTTTGAATTATTATTATTGGTTTTGGTGGTTTATGATGCCCGGGATCAAACTCAAGGCCTGATGCATGCTAGGCAAGCTGTCTACCTCATGAATAGTCAGGACTCTGAGTCATCTGGACCTGCCTGAAGCAGCTGCAGTTGAGCTGAAATTGCTCAGGTGCACATGTTCAAGCCCAGCCAGGTGTGGATTCAGCCCTGGACCCCAAAGAAAAAGCCTGGCTCACAAGGTAAGGCGGGGCTCCTCACCGCTCAGCAACTGAGATTTTTACCACTGGTAAGGCTTTGTCCTTCCCAGCCTGACGGCTGAGCTACTGCCAGGATGGAAAAGGATATTTTTGTCTTCCTAGGCCCATGAATTTCACATGGGCCTTTAGCTAGCGTACGTAGTGTACCTAGTCCCTCTTCCCACTCCTGACTTCTGAATAAACATAATAACTTTTTTTTTTTTGGTTTTTCGAGGTAGGGTCTCCCTCTAGCCCAGGCGGACCTGGAATTCACTATGTAGTCTCAGGGTGGCCTTGAACTCATGGGGATCCTCCTACCTCTGCCTCCCAGTGCTGGGATTAAAGGGATGCGACACCACACCCAGCAATAAGTTAATAATCATCCTTCTCAGCCTGGCTTATCCAGTTCTTTGTTTAAAAACAGGCACAAGCTCAGGTTTGGGGTTTACGTTTAAACAGCCCCCAAAATAAATAACACCCCATCTCAGTGGGACCAGTGAGGACACGACCCATGACACCCAGGATGAAAGGGCCACACAGAACTGCCATTGAATCTTCTCTGGTTCAAACCCACCACATTCAGAGCCCCGTTCCTTCAGACCCACACACATGATCCTCACAATCTTGTCTTTTGTCTGGCCTGTGGGAGTCTCGCTGCCACAGAGAAGCAAGTCTGAAAATCAGACTTTTTTTTTTTTTTCAAAACCATCATCTCAAGACATTAAGGATTCTACTGTCGTGCTCCAAATCTCTGGGCCCCGCAATTAATTCCTTGGAGATTAAAGGATTGTTGTGTTACTGATACATTATTATTCGGAGTGGGCTGGGCTGTGAATTTAAAAACTTAAACCAGAAAGCTCATTAGCTGGGACCTTTTATCTGTGTGCAATTTCTAGAAGAGACCAGTGGGTAGAAAGTGAGCCGATGCCTCCAAGCCGCATTCCAGAATGTCCTGAACAACAGCATCCCAGCAGCCCTCCCTCTAACGGTGACATGAGCCTTGACTCTCTCTGGTTTTACATGTGAAGAATGAGAACGGAGGGCCAATCCCCTGCCCAGGCCTGTGCACCTCACATCTCCGTCTGACCTCCAGGCCTCAGGTTTGAGCCCCACCTTCCACAGGGACTGTCTCCCCTATGGTAATGACACTCTGAAACAATGACCGCCCCCAATTCCACAAAGATGGTTTGTGAAGCCACTGGTTCATCTAAAAGCTATTCCGCCTGGTAGGAGCTGGAAGGCTGGAGGGAACCATGGACTGGGCCCTCTGCTATCCCGTAGGAACAAGTCCTGTCCTCCAGGCCTCCTCCCTTCCCGCTGTCTGTCTGGGAACTATGGGGCTCCCTCAGGCAGCCTCCAGCCTGTCTGCATTGACAGCAGAACTTGGAAGGGGACATCTCCGAGACCCTGTCCAATGCCGGCTGGACCACCCTCAAATTAGTAGCTCCTTCCTTTTGGCTCAGATGGGTTCCTCTACACAGCATCTGTGCACACAACCATGTCCTACCCCAGCGTGCCCAGAACCAGTACTCCCCAGCCCTGGGTGGGTCCTTGCACCCCACCCCCATCACTTCACAGACATGCACACAGTGCCTCTTCTGGACCCCTGAGGTCTCTAAGAATCTAGAAACTGTGAAACTGGGGCTGGGGAGACAGCTTAGTGGTTAAAGGTCTTGCTTGTGAAGCCTGCCAGCCCAGGTTCAATTCTCCAGTACCCACATCAAGCCAGATGCACAAAGTGGTGCCTGTGTCTGGTCTTTGCAACAGCGGGAGGCCCTGGCATGCCCATACTCTCTCACTCTCTCTCTCTCTCTCTCTCTCTCTCTCTCTCTCTCTCTCTCTCTCTCTCTCTCTGTAAATACGTGAAACTATTTTGTAAAAAGAAAAAAAAATTCGAAACTCAAAACAGAAATAGGATCATGGTTCCAGGCATCTCCCCCAAAAGTGTTCCCTCCCAGTTCCCCAGAGGAAGAGGAAGGAGCCATGTGGCATCTGAAAACAGATGCCTTCCCCAGGCCTCCTTCCTTCAGCACCCTGGCTGTGAGTTCAAGGCCACTCTGAGACTACAGAGTAAATCCCAGGTCAGCCTGGGCTAGAGCGAGACCCTACATGAAAAAAAAAAAAAGTCTGGCAATGGATGGTGGTGAAGATTGTAAAACAATATGTATACACTTAACACAGTGAGTTACACGTTTATAAGTGATGGAAAATGGTCAATTTTTATATTGTGTGTTTGGATATGGTCTGTCCTCACCAAAAGCCACGCTGGCATCTAATTGCCATGTGGTGGTGGTGGGAGGTGAGGCTTTGGAGAGGAGTTAGGTGGTCACGAGGGATTTATGCTACTCCCCTGAGACAGGAGTGAGACAGCACTGGCTCTTCTCGCACTTGCTCCTCTGCGATCACACGAGGCCCTCACCAACACCAAGCTCTCAGTATTGCCTGTCTCTAGAACACAAGCTACGCAAACTTCTTTCCTTATAAGTTACTATTGTAGACAGCTTCCACGCTGCTGGGGTGAACATCCAAACCAGACACAGTTTAGGGGAGGAAGGGGTTTATTGCAAGCTTACAGATCCAGGGGAAGTTCCATCAGTGGCAGAAGAAGCTGCTTCCATACATGCAAACACAGAGAAACAACCAAACAGCCAGCAAACACCAAAAGCAGCGAGCACAAACCGGTAGCAAGCTGGACCCCCAGAGCTCGAAGCTCTCTGCATACCTTTGAGCTGGCATTCAGGCCCACCCCAATGACACCTTCTCCAACCAGGTGGCTGGAGATCCAAGTTACAAGCGTTAATAAAACACCTGAGTCTATGGGGACACACATTCAAACCACCACACTCCATCCCTGGCCCCAAATAGACTCATGATCATCTCACATTGTAAATTGTTTTCAGTCCAACTTCAATTTCGCTTTACCAATTCTAAGATTGTTCCAAAGTTCCAAGTTTCATCTGAGATTCAAGATTGTCTCTTAACTGTGAGTCCTGTAAAAATCAAAACAAGTTACATGCTTCCAAAATAGGACAGAGTAAAGATTTCCATCACTAAAAGACATAACAAGGAGAGACTGGACCAATGCGAAATCAATAACCATCAGGTGAACATCAAACATCTGTGGTTCAAGTCTGACATCCATAACCAGTGACAACAGGCTCTGGATTCACTGATATGCTCTCAGCATTGCCTGCTTCTAGAACACACGAGCTTCTTTCCTTGTAAGTGACCCAGTTATGAGTTATTCTATGATAGCAACAGAAAGCAGATAATATAGTATGTTTTACCATGATTTGTAATAAAATACAATAAAATCAAAAGTCCCCTTTATCAAACGTCCAACTTGCACATTAGCCTGCTGAACCCCAGCAGGAACATTTTAAGGTGAATGTTACTATTGTCCTCATTTTAGAGACGAGATAGATAACCAGGACCAGGAGGTGGCATGAATGGCCCGAAGTGACCCAGCAAGTGGCAGGGACAGGATTCAACCAGAGCCATGGATTCCAGGCTGGCTGTCTCCTCCAGTCACCAGGAGCCCTGGCCACAGAGGGAATGTCCCCTCTCTCTGAACACTTCACACAGTTCTGCTCAAATTCCCTGCCAGAGGACAGCAAACAGGATCCAGATGGCCATTCTATGCTGACCCGGCAGGGCCCAACTTGAAACCCTTGTGCCAGATTTCCAAACCCATCCCCGACGTCTGCTCCGAGTGTCTGGGGCCTCCTGCTGAGGTGGTGCTTCCCCTCCCATGGGAGCAGCCACCCAGGGCTGCTGACCAGGACAGCGACCCGACTCGGAGGGATGGGCACCAGGTGTGTTCCCGTGGACCCTGGAAGCCCGGTGCCCTCATCCTGTCCCTTCCCTTCTTCGTCGCCTGCTTTAACCATAAACTTGGCGGCTTACAGAACAATAATGTTTTAATATATTTTTAAAAAATAAGGGGCTCGAGAGATTGCTCAGTGGTTAAGGCACTTGCCTATAAAACCTGACAACTGAGATTGATCCCCAGTACCCACATAAAGCTAGATGCACAAAATGGTGCATGAATCTGGAGCTCATTTGCAGCAGCTGAAGGCCCTGGCACACCCATTCTCTCTCTCTCTCTCTCCCTCTCCCTTTCTGTGTCTATCTCTCTCTGCTTATAAATAAATTTTTAAAAATTAAAAAATATATTTGTTAAAAAAATAAGGGAGCCGGGCGTGGTAGTGTACACCTTTAATCCCAGCACTCGGGAGGCAGAGGTAGGAGGATCACCATGAGTTTGAGGCCACCCTGAGACTACATAGTGAATTCCAGGTCAGCCTGGGCTAGATTGTCATTAGATTTGGGATCCATTAGGCAACCCAAAATGATCCCGTCTTGAGATATTAACTTCAGTCACATCTACAAAAATAAGGCCACTTTCACAGGTTCTAAGACATGAACATGGCTTTGGGAGTCACCCTTTTTTTTTTCTGAGATAGGGTCTTGCTCTAACCCAGGTGTCATGGTTTGATCCAGGTGTCCCCCACTAACAAATGAATGTGTTCTGATTGATCGATCCTCAGCTGATGGCAGTTTGGGTTTTACAACCTCGATGAAGCTGTGTTGTCAGGGGCGGGCTTATGGGGTTATAAGCTAGCTTCCCCTTGCCAGAGTTTGGCACACCTTCCTGCCGCTGTTTGCAGTGCTGTGGCAGAGGTGATGTCCAGCCCTCTGCTCATGCCATCGTTTTCCCTGCCAGGATGGAGTCTCCCCTCGAGTCCGTAAGCCTAATAAACCCATTCCTCCACAAGCCGCTTTTGCTTGGGTTCTTTCGGAGCAGCAACTAGAATGCTGACCGAAACACCAGGCTGAGCTGGAATTCACTATATAGTCTCCGGGTGGCCTTGAACTCACAGTGATCCTCCCACCTCTGCGTGGGCCAGCATGCTCAGTTCCCAGAGTCAGTCTTCAATCCACACCTCCCTGGCCTCAGGAGTTGAGGGTTACTCTTCCCTGGCCCAGGGAACCAGACCCACAGCTCCTCCCAGGAGCTCCCAGGGCTCAGGAAGCAGCCCAGGTTGGCCTCTCAACGCCCTGTGGACCCCTGGGACATGGGGGATGTCTATCTTTTCCTTCCTTCTCTGTTCCTGCAGAGAGCCAAGCTTTCTCTTGCCTCTGGTCTCTCCCATACCTTCCTGCCATTCCCTCTACCAGGCCCTCCGGCTTCCCTGGAGGCCTTCTGCTCATTTTAGGTTGGCATGGCAACCAGGGCCCTGTGAGGCTGTCACTGTGAAGAGAATCCCAGTCGGTTCTCCGGCCTTCACTCTACACCAGGAGCTCGGCCCGCATTGCCCACTGTAGCCTGATGCCTGATATATATATATTGGTTTTTCGAGGTAGGGTCTCACTTAGCCCAGGCTGACCTGGACTTCACTATGGAGTCTCAGGGTGACCTTGAACTCACAGCAATCCTCCTACCTCTGCTTCCCGAGTGCTGGGATTAAAGGCGTGGGCCACCAGGCCTGGCTGTCCTGAAATATGTTTCTACAAGCAGGAAGGTCAGCCATGATCAGATCTTTCTCCCGCTTCCCTCTTCCCTCACCCATCTTCCTTGGACTCTTAGAGCACTTCGTTCTCACTTTATTTCTTTTTTTGTAATTTAAATATTTTTATTTATTTGCAAGCAGAGAGAGATAGAGAATGGACGTGCCAGGGTCTCCAGGCACTGCAAACGAACTCCAGAAACTCCAGATGCATGTGCCATTTCGTGCATCTGGCTTTACATGGGTCCTGGGGCATCGAACTCAGATCTTTAGGTTTTTTGGGCAGACGCCTTAACTGCTGAGCAATCTCTCCAGCCCTCACTTTATTTCTTAAAAATATTTTTATTTGGGCTGGAGCGATGGCTCAGCGGTTAAGGCACTTGCCTCCAGTGCCTAAGGCCCTGGGTTCAATTCTCCAGGACCCACGTAAGCCAGACCCACAAGGTGGTGGTCCTGGTGCGCTCTCTCTCTCTCTCTCTCTCTCTCTCTCTCTCTCTCTCTCTCTCTCTCTCTCTCTCTCTCTCTCTCTCTCTCTGCTTGAAAATGAATAAATAAAATATTTAAAAAATATTTTTATTTATTTGCAAGCAGAGAGAGAGAGAGAATGAATGAATGAATGAATGGGTGCATGAGTGCTTCTTGCTACTGTAAACAAACTCCAGAAGCATGCACCTCTTTGTGCATCTGGATTTACATGGGTGCTGGGCTGAGCCATTTCTCCAGCCCTCTGTTCTCATGTTAAAAAAAAAAATTCTTGTGTGGGGGGGGCGTGGTGGCGCACGCCTTTAATCCCAGCACTTGGGAGGCAGAGGTAGGAGGATCACCATGAGTTCAAGGCCACCCTGAGACTACAGAGTGAATTCCAGGTCAGCCTGGGCTAGAGTGAGACCCTACCTCGAAAAAACAACAAAAAATTCTTAAGCTGTGTTTGAACATATATGTATCTCTGTGTGTGTGTGTGTGTGTGTGTGTGTGTGTGTGTGTGTGTGTGATGTTCACGTGTGTGAGTGCAGGCACATCCAGGCCGTGGCCGGCACATGGAGAGCTGAGGACCACTCTGGATGTTGGGTCTTGCTTTTCGGTAAATTTGCCAGGCTAGCTGGGTTGTGAGTTTTCAGGGGATTTTCCTGTATTTGCTCACTACAGCATGTGGATCCTGGGGATCCAAACTTGTACGACAAGTGCTTTCTCCACTGAGCCATGAATAAATGTTAAGTATTTTAATATGCATAACAGCTTTATTGAAATATAATTCAGGCTGGAGAGATGGCTCAACAATTAAGGCACTTGCCTGCAAAGCCTAATGACCCTAGTTCAATTCCCCAGTACCCACGTAAAGCCAGATGCACAAAGTGGTGCATGCATCTGGAGTTCATTGGCAGAGGCTAGAGGCCCTGGTGCACCCATTCTCTCTCTACCCACCTCTCTGCTTGTAAATAGTAAGAAATACTCATTTTAAAATATAATTCAAATGGCACACAGTTTACCCATTTAAAAGGTACAGTTCAGCCAGGCATGGTAGAGAAACTGAGGCAGAAGGATTGCCAATTTCAGACCTGGCTGGGCTACATAGTGAGACCCTGTCTCAAAAAATAAATGAGAGCTGGGGAGATGGCTCAGGGGTTAAAGGTGCTTACTTGTAAAGCCTGCTGGCCTGGGTTTGATTCCCTAGTACTCATGTAAAGCCAGATGCACAGAGTAGCACAGGTGTCTGGAGTGCCTTTGCAGTGGCTAGAGGACCTGGAGCACTGAATCTCTCCCCAGCCCTCTCCCTCTCTACCTCTTAAATAAATAATAAATAAATAAGAAGCCCAGGGCTGGAGAGATGGCTCAGCGGTTAAAGCACTTGCCTCCAGTACCTAAGGCCCTGGGTTCAATTCCCTAGGATCCACATAAGCCAGAACCACAAGGCGTTGGCCCTGGTGCTCTCTCAGTCTCTCTCTCTCTCTCTCTCTCTCTCTCTCTCTCTCTCTCTCTCTCTCTCTCTCTCTCTTGCTCGCTCTCCTTCGCTCTCTTTCTCTCTGCTTGAAAATGAATAAATAAAATATTTAAAAATAAATAAATAAAAATTAAAAAAAAGAAGCCCAGCATGGGGGCATATGCCTTTAATCCTAACATACTAAAGGCTGAAGTCAGAAGATCTCTACAGAGTGAGTTCCAGGTCAGCCTGAACTAGAGTGATACCCTACCTTGAAAAATAAATATTTAAAAATTGAAGATTTAGAGGGAAAGCAAGCAGTTCAATGATATTTGGTATTGAGTTGTACAAATATCACCACAATCAGCTTTGAACACCTTCATCAGCCTCAAAAGCAACCTCGTCTGTGCTGGGCGTGTGCCTCAGGAGGCAGAGGTAGGAGAAGCACCATGAGTTCAAGGTCACCCTGAGACTACATAGTGAATTCCAGGTCAGCCTGGGCTTGAAAGAGACCCTCCCACAAAACACTGGAAACTCAAAAAAAAAAAAAAAAAGGAAAGAAAGAGAACAAGAAAGGAACCCTGTCTGTTGGCACTGCTGCCATTGTCTGCCCTCCACAGCCTTAGTCAGTGGCCATCAATCCACTTCCTGTCTCTGTAGACTTGTGATTCCGCCCTTTGTCTACGTGGAATCAGACACTATGTGGCCTTCTCTCTGGCCAATCTCACTAACGGTTTTCATTTCATTAACTTTATTCATTTGAGAAAGAGAGACGCTCCTTCATCGTGCTAAGGGACCAGACAGAACCTGTGACCACCCTGCTCTGTGCAAAGGCAGTGCTCTGACTCTCAGGGAAGCCATTCAGTACTGATTAGAGGTCTAACCAGCCTGGACAGGAGGATTTTCACTGTGAGGGGAAAGATAATCAAAGGGCTAGGCCTTCTTTGGGAGGAGAAAAAAAGACCCAAACAAAACCTCAAACAAAAACCCGAGGTATCATTATATTAAGATGGATGGATTATGAGTGACTCACTTTCTTTTTAAAAAACTGCTTTAGTGATATTATATTGTTATTATAATGTTTCACCACTAAAAAAGGTTCTAAGAAGCTTCTGAGGGATTACTGCTGAAAAAAAAGATTTTTATAAAAGTCAGCAATTCGAGAGAAGAGTACAGCCAAAAAAGCCTTCTTGTTCCTTTATGGTTTCTTCCAGAACTTGCTAAGAGGAAGCTGAGACTGAGCCAATAGACAGCTTCAGGCCCGAGGGGAGTGGGGACTGTCACATCTCCAAAGAATGCCAGGGTGCAGCTCAGTGGCAGAGTGCTGGCCCACCTTGTGGGACCCCAGGACTGAAAGAAAAAAAAAAGTAGGGGCTGGAGAGATCCCTCAGCGATTAATGTGCTTGCTGGCAGAGCTAAGGACCCAGGTTCCATTCCCCAGTACCTTTGTAAAGCCAGATGCACAAAGAGGTGCATGCATCTGGAGTTCATTTGCAGTGGCTGGAGGCCCTGGTGTGCCAATACTCTCTCTGTCTCTCTGCTTGCAAATCAATCAATCAATAAATTTTTCTTCAAAAAAAGTAAAAGTGTTCTCTCTTTAAAGTCATTCTGAAGCCATCTGACATTGTGCCAGCTGCCTGGCAGGAGAATTCCTTGAGCCCAGGACTTTGAAACCAGCCTGGGCTACAGAGTGAGACCCTCAAACCCAATATCTGAGGTTTCTAGCCAGTGGTGATTAGTCAGAAAGTCTTAAAAAAAAAAAAAAAAGCTGGGCGTGGTGGTGCACTCCTTTAATCCCAGCGCTCTGGAGGCAGAGGTAGGAGGATCATCGTGAGTTCGAGGCCAGCCTGAGACTACAGAGTGAATTCCAGGTCAGCCTGGGCTAGAGCGAGACCCTACCTTAAAAGAAAACCTTTTCCTAAGTATTAACTCTCTTGAATATCTCGCTATACAAGTGTCCATTCGTAGACTATGTTCTTTATTCCAAGGAGAATGCTCAGAGCCTTGCTTCTTACATATTGATGGATGGTTCCAGCACTCAGGTGTTCTTTTTGCAAGGGGAGAGAGAGAGGCCCTCTTGCTACAAACAAACTCCAGGTGCATACACCGCTTTATGCATCTGGCTTTACATTGCTAATGGGAAATTGAACCTGAACTGTCAGGCTTTGCTAGAGTCTCTTTAGCCGCTAGCCATTTCTCCAGCCCCTAAATATTTATTTGAGAGTGAGTGGGTACACCAGAGCCTCTTGCCACTATAAACAAACTCCAGATTACATGCACCACTTTGTGCATCTGGATTTATATGGCTACTGGGGAATCAAACCTAGACTGTCAGTGCCTTTAACTGCTGAGACATCTCTCCAGCCCTCAGATGTTCTAAAAAGTGCTCTGAAGTAGGAAACGGACACTCCCAAGGTGACGGGCTTCCTGGCATGGAATCTGCCAGGAGAGAAAAAATTAATGATAAATCTTTTTGCACAGGTGGAACCCAACACTCCACCTGGTGGCGGAGCTTCCTAATTGCAGGCAGAGTGCTTAGGTAAGAGGCCAGGCTCCCTGATCAGTCCCCCAAAGCCAGACAAGTGACTCCCACACTCTGGAGGCTGAGGCCTGAGGATCTTGAGTTTGAGGCCAGCCTGGGCTACATAGTGAGAGACGCATGAATGATTCGGTCTTGAGTTCTGTAAGTCTAGAGAAGTTTTCTTTTTTATTTAAAAAAAATATTTGGGCTGAAGAGATGGCTTAGTGGTTAAGACATTTGCCTGCAATGCAGAAGGACCTGAGTTCAATTCCCCAGTGCCCACGTAAAGCCAAATACACAAGAGGACGCTTGTGTCTGGAGTTCATTTACAGTGGCTGGAGGTCCTGGCATGCCCATTCTCTCTCTAAATAAATAAATAAATAAATTAAATAAATAAAAATCTTTTTAAAAATTTATTTTAAAAAATAAAATAAAATATTTATTTGCAAGTAAAGAGAGAGAGAGAGAATGGGTGTGCCAAGGCCTCCAGCCGCTGCAAATGAACTCCAGATGCATGTGCCACTGTGTGTGTCTGTCTTTAGGTGGGTACTGGGCAATCAGACCCCAGTCATCAGGCTTTGCAGACAAGTGTCTTAACTGCTGAGCCATCTCTCCAGCCCTAGAGAAGTATTTTTAATTTCAACATGGTTTTTCCTTGCTTTAATCCAAGGCTGGCCAATAGATGTTTTTCAGGAAACGGTTGGTAGCAAAGGACTTTTAGGAAACCTAGATTCTTCAATATTCTCCTTGACAAAGTCTGACCTCTTCACCCAGTTCTTCATTCTACGTGCTTCATCAACACGCTTGGAGTTACACACACACACACACACACACACACACACACACACACACACACCGAGCAGCACACACTCAGGCACTGGGTTTCTCCATGCTCCTCCCAGGACAGTATTGTTATCCTAACTCTTCAGGTAAGACCATAGAGACTCAAGAAGGAAAGCAACTCACCAAAGACCACACAGCACAGACGACATAGGTGTGGGGCTGGAGAGACGGCTCAGCAGTTAAGGCGCTTGTCTGCAAAGCCTGGTGGCCTGGGTTCGATTCCTCAGTACCCATGTTGAGCCAGATGCACAAGATGGTGCACGCATCTGGAGTTCATTTGTAGTGGCAGGAGGCCCTGGTGTGCCAATACTCTCTCTCTCAATAAATAAATAGATGAATGCTAATAAAGCATCCATTATATGGAATGAATGTGTGTGTGTGTGTGTGTGTGTGTGTGTGTGTGTGTGTGAGAGAGAGAGAGAGAGAGAGAGAGAGAGAGAAGAGATAGACATAGCAGCTCTTACCATCCCAGACTCTGGTAACTGTCAGATGTCTGTGGTTCTGGATAAGGGAGCATGGACAGGGCAGGGGCCGATGCCCCTCTTACTGGGGTCTCAAACCCCTGGAAAACACTGGAGAGACTCCTAAGAGAGGCAGCTTCTTCCTGCTTTCCCCTGGGCTTCTCCTCAGCAGAAGGTTTGCGGGGCAGATGGCAGAGGAGAGCTGTGTTTGGAGGGAGGGAAGGGCCTGTCCCCAAGAGTCAGGCCAGCAGCCCGCCAGGGCTTCTCCCACGTGTCCAAGAAGCTAAAGTTGGCTGTGTCCTCACCTGACCCCAGGGAGGGAAGAAAAGGAAAAGAGAGGGAGGGGAGACAGAAACAGAGGAGAGAGAGAGAGATGGAGATTGTGTCAGAGACAGCGGAAGGACGAGGGAGAGAGAGGCTAACCCTAGGAGCAAAGAGAATGCCAGGCCAGGCCAGGGCAAGGCAGGGCGAGGAAAGCTTCCCATGCTTGGGTGGCAGCCCTTATCACAGCCTGAGGAGGGCTGTGGCCTCAGGGTGGAGCAGGCACTGAGCAGCTGAAAGAAAGGAGCCGTGCCAGGCTCAAACGAGAGCTGGTCAGGTAACCAGACTTGACCCTGGTACCCTACGCTGTGCCCGCTGCCTTCCCAACAACAGGGCCCTGTCTGTCCATCTGAGCTGCTGGGGGGTCAGCCCTGGTTGGATGGCCGATTTCCAGACCAACTCCTCCAGCGTCGCTGCTGGTCGGCACACGCCTGGGCCATATTTCATCATCCTGGGATGTGTGGTACTGGGGATTCCACCTAGGGCCCAACGGCTCCCGCACTGAGCTGTATTCTCAGCCCACTTTTCATAGTTTTCTTTTCTTTTCTTTGAGACAGGGCCTTACTATGTAACCCAGATTGGCCTTGAATTCATAGCAATCCGGCACTAAATTGTTTAGACAGGCCTTGAACTTGTGATCTTCCTGCCATGGCCTTCTGAGTATCTGATTACTTTATTCTTTTTATTATAATAATTGTTTTGAAACCTGGCGTGGTGGTGCACACCTTTAAAACCAGCACTTGGGAGGCAGAGGTAGGAAGATCGCCGTGAGTTCAAGGCCACCCTGAGACTGCATAGTGAATTCCAGGTCAGCCTGGGCTAGAGTGAGACCCTACCTTGAAAAACAAAAATAATAATTATCATTTTGAGGTAGGGTCTCTCTCTAGCTCAGGCTGATCTGGAATTCACCCTGTAGTCTCAGGGTGGCCTCAAACTCATGGTGATCCTCCTACCTCTGCCTCCCTAGTGCTGGGATTAAAGGCATACGCCACCACGCCAGGCACCTTATTCTTTTTTTAAAAAATAAATATTTTTATTTATTTGAGAGAGAGAAAGAGGGAATGGGGCATCCTGCCACCTCAAACAAACTCCAGACATATGCACCACTTTATGAATCTGCCTTTAAATGGGTACTAGGGAATCGAACCCAGGCTGCTAAGCTTTGCAAGCAAACATCTTTAACCACTGAGCCATCTCTCCAGCCCCTACCTTCTTTTTTTTAAAAAATAGTTTTAGTTACTTATTTGGAAGTAGAGATATATAGAGAAAAAACAGACAGGCAGAATGGGAATGCCAGGGCCTCCAACCACTGCAAACGAAATCCAGATGCATGGGCTATTTTGTGCATCTGGCTTTATGTGGGTACTGGGGACTTGAACCCAGGTCATTAGACTTTGCAGGCAAGCGCCTTAACCTCTGTGCCATCTCTCCAGCCCTACCTTGTTCTTTTTCATGACAGCATAGTATTGGCTGGTGGATCTACCTTAGTTGCCAGCCTCCTGTGGCAGGTAGTTGGGTTGTTGCCAGTCTTTTGCTACTACAAATATGCTGCAGTTCATTTCCTCGAGTCCTTTGCAAATATTACTAGTAAGAAACATCTCAGTGTGAAATTGCTTGATCAAAGGAGGGGACCCTTTACTATCTGTTACTAGCTCTGCCCCAAAAGGGATTCCCACGTTCTTCCACCTCAGTTTATCACAAAAGAAGAAG
>PVHP010023037.1:0-27771 GCA_004024765.1 Zapus hudsonius
GGGGGGGGGGATAGAAAAAAACAGGCATCCCAACCTCTGTATTAAGAAAATTCAATTTGGAGGATCTGGAGAGCTTGTTCAATGGTTAAGGCACTTGCCTACAAAGCCGAATGATTCAGGTTCAATTCCCCAGTACCCTGAGTACTCAGCCAGATGCTGAGTGGCACATGCGCCTGGAGTTCGCATGCCCATTCTCTCTAATTTCCTCTGTTTTCAAATAAAGAAATTAAAATATATTTTTAAAATACCAAAAAACCCTACATTTATTAAAGAAAATTTCTCACTAAGTAACCATCCTGTCCTTGAATTCACAATCTTCTGGACTCCACTTCCCAAATGCTAGGATTATAGGCATGTGCCATGACACCTGGATCTGGAACAGACTGCTTAAACAGTGAGTATTACTTACTATGAAATATTATAAACTTTGAGCACAACATTAAAGATAGGCTTATTAGGAAACTTCCCCACTTCCTGCCCACCAGTGCCAGCTGTGAAACCTATTACCAGCCATGGCTGATTGGTTAAACTAAGCTTCTATCATGATACATAAAAAATCAAAAGATAGAATTTTTATTTTTAAAATAAATATTTTAAATAATCATCTAAATTATCTAATCATGTCAGTATTTTAAATAAAACATTCAAATAAAACTTAAAAGCAAATAGATCACAACACATTGTTTTGTTGGGCCAAAGTGTCCCTATCTCTTAGTGGTAACTATGAATCTGGAATCCTACATGCCATCATTTTTTTTTTATTTAAAAGAGCCTAATCTATTTTTTAAAATAGTGCTTCACAGCAGGTAGTAGTGATTACTTTGTTGTTTAAAAAAAAAAAAAAAAAAGGAAGACAAAGCCCGGTGTGGTGGCACACACCTTATAGTCCCAGCACTAGAGAGGCTGAGGTAGAAGAACCACCTTCAGGTAGAGGCCAGCCTAGGAATACTGAGTGAGGTCCAGTCAGCTTGTGCTAGAATAAGAACCTGCCTCAAAAAGAACACAGCACACACACACACACACACACACACACACACACACACACTCCTCAAATAAATGAGCAATAAAACAAGAGATATGTAAATACAATAAATAAAATTAATTGTATCAATTAATAAATACCTATCAAAGCATCTAAAATCTGAAAAATACTTTTGCCACAGATTAATTAAAAGCTTACTTTTAAGAACAATACTACTCTACTTTTAGGAACACTACTGTTTTATAACAAATTAGAGTCATTTGCATTATGAATACTATTCTAAATGTTCAATGTATCCATCCTTGTAAGCAAACACTCCAAGGAAACAATAAACTGAAGCTAACTGGATTTTATATACAGCAAAATGAGTTTAATTCTGAAAAAGAAAAAAGTCATTCTTACATTTGATAAATGTAGTATACCCAAATCCTTCCATATAAAAACAAAGAGGAATATTATCATTCATAAAGCACTTTCTTTTTTGGAGATCCAAATTGTTTCAATTAGAAATCTGTTACCATCACAGTTAAGCCTGTCATATAGTTTCTCTGTCTCTTAGTGAGTTAACCTAGAAAAAGCCAAAACTGAGGAGAAAAATAACTGGACACAATACCTACCATAATGAATTCTAGAACTTTCTCAATGACAGCAATTGAGAGAAACAGAAGTTTTAATCTTTAAATTGTACCTTATTGTGTGCACATATACATTAATAGTATAGACGAGGTGTATAGTAAGCTAGGTATATGTAAGTATATTCTATGATGTTTGCACGATGAAATCATTTAATGACACATTCCTCACAACTTATTCTTGATGTTAAGCAAAACATGACTGTCTATACCATATACACTATTATACATTACTTAAACTGAATCAACTTGTAGATTATGAAGTCATGCTTTATTCCTTTGCTTGTGTGTGTGTGTGTGTTCGTGTGTGTGTGTTCGTGTGTGTGTGCACATGCGTGCACACCAGGGTCTCTTTGCTGCTGCAAACAAATGCTGGTCTTTATGTGGGTACCTGGGGAATTGAACTCTGGCCTACGGGCTTGGAAAGCAGGTGCCTTAATCACACTGAGCCATCTCCCCAGCCACCTTTTTTAAAAGAGTTTTAAAGCAAGTTCTATTTTACATATTACTAAGTAATATTACTAAGGTGACCATTCACTGGGTAGCTGAAGGCATCTGTCGCATTCACCTGATCAGCATTACTCTTGCTTCGTCAAACTGCAGCTGGCTTCAAACAAATGAAAATGTTTGAATGTATGAAGTGAAAATATGGAGAAGAGTGAACTACTGCATGATCTTGATTTTACCATGACAAATTTAGTTGAGAGTTGACAAATGGTAGATGTGGCATGCAATTCTTAATGCCTAGATACAGAATTCAGTACTTGTGACTCTTGTTAATATCAAATTATCCTAACTTAGAAGCTGCCCCTCCAAAACACAATTCAAGTGGTAACCCCCAAAATCAGAAAATAAGAGTCAGTTTCAAACACAGAATTATTCTGATGGGCTCCACCTACTTTAGAATGCCTTACAAATCAGTGTGATAGAACAGGTGTGAATGACAACCCTCACTTTCACCACTGAGCAGAGCTGTGGTTGAAACAATAGCTAACTAGAGTCAATGGTGCCTTAGCTGTCAGCACACACAAGAGAGCAGTGGCCTTCCAAGCTGAAACCTAGTCCAGCATTACCTATATTTGAGTACAGCTCGTCCCCTGACCCTCTGACTCTCACGGAGGTTCGTGTTGAGGTTAGTAAGTGGACAGAATTTACGTTTAAAGGTAGGGTTTACGCTGTTTAGCAAGTACCTACAGAAATGACATCATTATGGTGTAGCCCTTAAGATCTTTAGATTAATCTTTAGATTGGTGTCATTACAAAAAGAGGGAGAAAAACAAGAACAGACAGGTGCCCCCTGCTCTTGGCAACCATACCACAAGCCAAAGTAATGGGGCCTTGAAGATCCTGAACTTTGAGCCTCCAGAATTATGAACCAAAATAAGCCTTTTTGCCTTATGAAATAGTCTACCCCAGATATTTCATCAGAGCAACAAAAGACTGACAAAGCTAAGGCATGGTGGTACATGCCTTTAATCCCAGCACTTGGGAGGCTGAGGTAGGAGGATCTCCATGAGTTCCAGGCCAGCCTGGGGCTACAGCATAACACTACAGGTCAGCCTGAGCTAGAGTGAGATTCCTGCCTTAACAAAAAAAAAAAAAAAAAGAAAGAGAAGAAAAAATCAAAAGTACATGTTGAAGTTCTCTCATAGTTAAATTTACATGTGATTAGGATGATGAGGTCCTATGATGGGATTAGTTTCTTTATAAAGGGAAGAGACACCAAGCTTCCTGTCTCCCACGTGAGGACAACTGAATGCCCAGAAGAGAGCCAGCATCTCCCTCTGGGCCTCCCAACTGCAAGTGAGATAAACCAATGTCAGCTGTCCAGGCTGCCTCGCCTGCGGTGTTTTATTGTCGGACTGTGACAGGCCTCAGAACTGTGCATCCTGCCCCAGAGAACAAATCATGGAGATGAGGAGCACTGTCCTTTTGTTTTATTCATAGATTAAGAAATATCAAGCCGGGCGTGGTGGTGCACACCTTTAATCCCAGCACTCGGGAGGCAGAGGTAGGAGGATTGCCGTGAGTTCAAGGCCACCCTGTGACTACAGAGTGAATTCCAGGTAAGCCTGGACTAGAGCGAGACCCTACCTTGAAAAACCAAAAAAAAAAAAAAAAAAAAAGAAAGAAATATCAATTGTCTACTGCCTATAAATAAGACTACCAATACTCTTTCTTAAATCAACTGAACGTTTGAAATATTTATCATTCAGATTGACTGAACATCAAATCTTTTCTATTAAATTCTATGACTAATTTTAAAAATAGTCACACAGCAAATACAGTAACTTTTGAGATAAAGTAGTACATAAGAAATGTGCCATGATGGTGCATGCCTTTAATCTTAGCATTTGGAAAGCATAAGTAGGATCACTGTGAGCTCGAGGCCACTCTGAAACTACATAGTGAATTCTAGGTCAGCCTGGGCTAGAGCAAGACCCTACCTTGAAAAAACAACAAAAAAGAAAAAGAAAAGAAAAAAGAAAAATGTGCCATGGCAAGTGTTGTCAAGGTAAGTTCATTTAGGAAGGAAGAGAAATCTCTTGTGGAAACAGCTATGAAACTATCAAATTTTCCTTTCTAACCACTATGGCCAAATTTTACACCACATTAAATGAATAGCCAGTTGGAGAAAAAGCAAAAACAAGGCAGACATACTCGACTGAATTTGCTTTCAAAACATTTCTCACATTATTTAAAGTTTAAGCAGACCAAAAAGATAATTCTCAAACTGTCTTAACATAAATATTTCCAGGTTTTTCTGATCCCTAGCTATTTTTCTAATTAAACATGTTTACATGTTAATTATTTTACCCAGTAGCAGACAGCAAGTGTTGTTTACAAGAGGACAGATGCTGTTTTAGTTTTAGAAGTGATTTTATACACAACATCTCATCTATTCCTCACAAGGCCTGTAAAAAGGTTTTTATTTTTCAGTGTTTTGAATTAGGTAATGAGATCCACAAAGTTGAAGAACTTGTCTATGTCATGCTGAACTGTGACTCCACCCCAAACCTGGTTCTGAATCCAGGACCAGGAGATGAGAAAAGGCAAATCAGAAGTCCCTGGGGTACAGTGAGGAGAATCGTGGGCTCTGGGAGACCTAGTCTGAACTCATAAAAGGCTCAGCCAGGACCTCCTGCCACCAGGGATCTACTAGCTCCAGTTTCATATAGTGAGGGGCAACTGCAGAAATCCTCAGTAACTCCACAGTTGGCTGCTGGACCACCCAGGCTCCTGCCCCACAGCAAATCCTTACCTGGGTTTCGAAGAAATGGAATCCATCCTATGTAGAACAGTCACAAATCACTAGCTACATTCACTTTTGCTTTTGTTCATGTGGCATCTAAAAAGATAAAGATGGGGCTGGAGAGATGGCCCAGCAGTTAAGGCACTTGCCTCCAGTGCCTAAGGCCCTGGGTTCAATTCCCCAGGACCCACATAAGCCAGACGCACAAGGTGGTGGTCCTGGTGCGTTTTATCTCTCTCTCTCTCTCTCTCTCTCTCTCTCTCTCTCTCTCTCTCTCTCTCTCTCTCTGCTTAAAAATGAATAAATAAAATATTTTTTAAAATAAAAATAAAATAAAAAGATAAAGATGTTCAGTCCTCTCTGTGCCAGGGACATAGGCCTGGATAAAGTCAGAAGACCCAAAATATTATTCCTTCAGTGGACTTCAAGGTCACAACTAATCTCACTGACATACATTGGATAGTTTGTCCCTTTATATATATCTTGAAGAGAACGAGAGGACATAAAAGATATAGGTATGCAAAGCAACTCACTGACAATTGACTATCAGCACCCAAAGGAGTTATGTACATTTTGTCTATATAAATTTGAGTGTGTGTGTGTCGCGTGCAACACACACACACACACACACACACACACACACACACACACACACACACACACACCCCTTGTTTGGAATCTGGAACTCTTTCCAAGCTCTATATTCCACATGCTGGCATTGAACTCACTGTCAGACTTAAAGACCAATCCTGATTAAACTAGACCTCAAGAAAGGAGCAAGAATAGAGGCTCAGAAAATACAGTGGGAGGAGCTCAGTTCCATGAGCACTGCCTCAAAATAGTATGTTTCATAAGTCATTACATTAGTGGGACATCTGCCACCCAGGGCCCCAGCAGAACAGACTGGAGCCCAGGAACAGGAGCATCAGAGCTGAGCCACAACAGCACCTGCAGCAATGGCTGGAGGTGTGTCTGAGCAGGACCCACCTCATGTCTAATGATGCAGAAATGCCAAGAGCAACTATGATACATACATACACAGATAGATTTTTACAGCACGCCAAGAGGTCTAGAATTCTGATTCATGTTAAAAAAGGCTAACTTCATTTAGCATACTGTTGATTACAATGATAGCACTTATTCATGAATATCAAAGTGATATACAATTGATTCCTTTTCCATTCTGCCAGCAGATGCAAAGGAACAGTTAAATTAAAAATCTATTATAGAGGAAAGACACACTTATTTTCTCATACTATAAAACCCACAAATACAGGACTGTCTGCAGGCATTATAGATAATGCAGAATAACATAATACATGAATGCATAATTCATTTCAACAAGCTTCAGTGAAAGAAACAAATCATACTTGACACATTTGAAAAAGATATTTTAAAAACGAAATCTATACAGGTGAATTTTCATTATTTTCAGTAATAGCAAAAAAAAATAGTTTTAATCCTAAAACTATAACAACCCTTCCAATATTCCTCACATTCTGAATGAACAACATCCTGGTGCTTGTTGCAGACTCTGGTTATTTCAGTTACAGAGAGAAGAGAGGCTTGCGCTGCAGCAGGAGCTCAGAGTTCGGGAAAGAGAAGCTGATCGAAAAGTCGCTACAAGAAAATCTAATTTCAAGCTGGGAGTAGTGGCTTCCCCCAGAATCCCAGCACAAGGAAGGCTGAAGCAAGAGGGTTGCTGTGAGCTCAAGGCCAGCTTGATTTTGGCCTTGCCTCAAAAGACAAAAACAAATAAAATCTTAATTATAAAAGTTCAAGTTAAGTGCAGCAAAAAGACAGACAACACTTAAGAGCAAAGATTCTAGAATAGAGGAAACTATCCATTTCTTGTAGTAAGGAGAAAATAATCCTTGCTTCATGGGTTTTTAGGGTAGCTGAATGTTACACTTACAGAAGTTGGTAAGTATATTGTGATTATCATGTGGGTACAAGAGATACTCTTGAAGGAACTATGTACACTGAAGTAAAGGGCTATGATGCAGGTAAACTGACCCTCAAGTGACATGCAAAGAACTATGGTGTGTGTGCACGTGCGCACATGCACATGTGTTTGTGTAAAGAGGGATAAAGAAAGAGAATACAATGGGGTAAATGTTAACAAGCAATCTTAATAAAGATAATATAGTTTTTTGTAATATTTTATTTTTGTAACTTTACTATGTGTATAAGCTGATTCCCAAGTTAAAAGTTCTTTTAAATTGAGGAGGGAAATTTTTTTTAAAAACATCAAAATGCTAATCATTCTGGAAGACATTTTACCATTCTCTACTTGTGCACATCTTGAAAACCGCATTTAATAAGACATGAAAAAGAGATGGAGTAAAGGAAGCGGTGCATGTAAAGACTATGTTATAGTGCTGCCAAGTCATAAGAATTCAGTAAAATGACTGTTATTATAATTAGGTTCCATCTCTCCACAATTGTCTGGTCTCTTTGATACAGAATCTACACTTGGAGCCCAGGCTAGCCTGGAACTTATTCAAACGCAAGGTAATCCACCTGCTTCTGTCTCCTGAATGCTAGGATTGTAGGCTTGAGGCCTCACATTTGGTATTAGTTTTTGGTATTTAATTATATACAAGTGCTTACTGGTAGTCCAAAGATATAATGTGCTCCCTGGGCAGTGAAGTCAGCATCCAGGTGTGGTAGTACATGCCTATAACCCTAGCACTTGGGAGGCAGAGGTAGGAGGAATGTAAATCAGACACTAGCCTAAACTACTCAGCAAGCCAATGGCTTACAGCGACAGACAGACGGATGGACAGACAGAAGACACAGACACTAGCTAGCCAGTGAGTTTCAGAGATTCCCTGTCTCTGCCTCCCAAATGCTGGGGTTACAGGCTCATGCCACGATGCCTGGCATTCTACATGGAAAGTGGATCTGAACTTAGGTCCTCATGCTTACACAATAGGCACTTTAGACACTGAGCATTCTCCCCAGCCCCCAAAGGCACACATCTTAGGACAATTACTTTGTTTCAAAATTTATCTATTTGCAAGCACACACACACACAGAGAGAGAGAGAGAGAGAGAGAGAGAGAGAGAGAGAACACAGGCATGCCAGGGCTTCTTGCCACTACAAACTCCAGACACATGTGCTACCTTGCACATATGGCTTTATGTGGCTACTGGGGAACTGAACGTAAGCCATCAGGCTTTGTAAGCAAGTACCTTTAACCACTAAGTCATCTCTTCATCTCCCACAATTTTCTTTTGTGGCTTTTCATAATCTTTTCAGTCACATACTATCAAAGAATGAACCCCCCCAAAAAAAGAATGAACCCATAATTAGTTCATTTATGCTTCTATATAAACAGCTTTATGAAAACGTAGGAACAGAACTATACAAAATGTCCTGTGACTATAGCATGCTAAAAACCCCAAAATCAATTTTTTAAAATTTTATTTGCAAAGAGAGAGAGAAAATGGATGCAACAGGGCCTTTAGCCACTGCTAATAAACTCCAGGTGTATGCACCGCTTTGTGCATTTGGCTTTATGTGGATACTGGGGAATCGAAACTGGGTCATTAGGCATTGAAGGCAAGCGCCTTAACCACTGAGCCATCTCTCCAGCCCAAAATCAATTTTAATGACTTTAACTAAATAACTTTTTAAGAGTGGAAAAATAGAATTATTAAAATTATTGCACATAACTTTTAATAAAGAGTGAAAACAGAATTATTAAAAGTTATCAAAGAGCTAGGGAGATGGCTCAGTGGTTAAAGGTGCTGCTTATAAAGCCTGCTGGCCCAGGTTTGATTCCACAGCTCCCAAGGAAAGCTGGCTGCAAAGTGGGGCATGCACTTGTGGTCCCAACGCACCTACAACAACGGGAGGCAAAGCCAGGAGAGTCTGAAGCTCCAGGGCCAGCTAGTCTGGAGTTCATTTACTGTCTGACCGTTTGCTTACAGCAGCAAGAGACCCCATGTCAAAGAAGGTGAAGCAAAGAAATTTCAAAGTTGTCCTCTAACCCCGACGTGTGAGCAGTGGTGCACACATTTCAATGAGAAGTCAGTATGCCTCATGGCAAAGGAGGTCATCACACAGTGCTGGCGGCTCCTATACCCGTGATGCTACTGACTGAACTCAAAGAGCTCACCTTGGCCATATCCACTGTGGAAGCTCCACTGATGCCCTGCACTCCAACTACAGAAAGAGTACACTGCTCGTAATGCAGACCTGAGGCAGCCTGAGTCTCCTCAATTTTCTACTTCAGAATAAAGCCAAAACACAGAATCAAGGCTGCCTGCCATACAGGCACTTTGTGCTTCTCAGATCTCTGGGTCTGAAGCCCATGAAGCAGAAATGAGGCTGAACTGTGAGGGAGGAAAGGAGTTTTCTTCAGCTATGCCGTTTGCTCTCAATCAGACGAAACTCATTTGTCACTTCAGAGTTCATTATAAAATCTTCCAAGTGTGCTAATGACTCTGAACATAGCACTGAGTTTAACAGAAAAATTACATCAGTCATATAAAATCCCAACCAATAAAGCCTCTAAAATAATAAAAAGCTGTAAAAAGCTTTCAAAAGTCCAATTTTTTTGTGTATAGCCAGAGTTCATGTAATATGCATATTGACAAGTAACCATTCTTCTTAAAAATGATGTTTTACAACTAGGTAATACATTCATTCAGCATAAATCACTGCAGAGAATGAAGGGTGACTATTTTAATTACTTTTAGTATTGCCCATGTGGCCAGCAGCCCCCAGAACAGATCCCACAGAACTGCTCATGGCAGCTGCCAGTGAACAGAAACTCCTGCACCTAATGAGACCACACGTCCGATGTTCAAGAACTGAAAAGGCCTGAGAGGACTTACTTGCTACTCCTGATGCCAGTCCATACAGCAGTCCTCCCCCGTCTGAATGCTGAGGGAAGACATGAGCTCCTGAAGGAGGTGGCTTTTCTTGTCTGATAAAGTTATATAATAAGGTTTTCACAAGTTTGCTGGTATATGGAAGACTACACAAAAAGAAAAAAAATAAATTATGGGAGTCACCTAGTTCTGTGTAAGGACACCAAAATAAGTCTGCCATTAATATTGTCTCAAAAAGTTAGTATTGTCACAAAATAGTTCAGCCCGTGGGAGTTGAGATGGTTTTGAGGCTTAATTCTGGCTTTGCCTATTCCTATATCAGAAAGCATTAGACAAATCATTTAAGTTCAAATTAAGTTCTGCTGCCTTTTCAATTATATATCATTATGAGCTACTGTAATGTTAGTGCAGTGCAAACAGCACACCAGCATTTGGAGGAAGGCTGTAATATAAAAATCAGCAAGAAAAAAAAGAAATAATAATGATACAAGACTACACTTTTAAGCATAAAATTATTCAATCATTTAACAGCTAATAAAGTAATACCTTTAATTGATGCTAAATTTTTTTCTAAATTCTTGAATGCACTACTGACTTTGTGCATAATACTCAGTAGCTGAGAGATCATGAACATTCTCTGCATGTATGAAAATGCAACTTCAACACTTTTAGCACTGTAAGGAGTGAGGTTCACAGGCAAAGCCCTAAAATGCCAAGCACTCTCTCAAAGCTAAGGTATCCTGACAGATGAAGGGTCAGAGAAGGGTTCAGATCTAACTCTCCCTTCTTCCTAACAAGACTTTCCCTTCTTAGTAGTGATTTGCAAGCATGCACTGCTGTTTTCAATAGGGTTTGTCTCTTCTGCAAATCATACTGGAGTTTAGTGTCTATTATGAGTCACTGAGAGGGTGTAAACTTGAGCTTACTATGGTGTTTAGTGGAAGGGGGTGATTAGATCTAGATAGGAGATCAGGGTGAAAGCCAATGGATCAAATCTTGGTGGCTTCCCAAAATGAGATAGACCAAAGACTCTCTCTCTTGCCTCTTGTTATATGATGGATGTCCTGTGGTACTTCAGGACTTTTCCAGCACGAAGGCCATCACCAGATGTAGCCCCTCAACCTTGGGCCTCCAAAAAGCCCTTTTACTCATACCTTACCCAGAGTTCTATGAGAGTCTGTACCTGTGCCACCAGCTTTATCAAGGTAGCAAAATGGACACAAAGAAGAGGAAGCTCCTCACTACATGATAACTGTGTTCATGCAGCGCTGGAGATAAGTCTAGGATAGGGCACATAACCAGGCAAGCACTCTACCACTGAGCTATGAGCAGGACAATACCTGGCAACTTTAATCAAAACTATGTCTGAAAATTTTGTGAAAACTATGCGACCAGAAGGTAGGGTGTGTGTTTGCTGAACATTGATCTGTCTCCACCACCACCTTCTAGGAAACTGCTAAGGAGGTATGACCCACGGCCCAGCACATGGTTAGCACACAACAAGTAGCTGTTTATTCAGAGCAAAGACAACAGTGTAGGGAGCTGCAGGAATAGTCCAAACACACAGTGACAGAGCACACACTACAGATCAGACAGCCTTTCATATTCCCAACTATCTCATCCTCAGGCTCTGTATCCACTGCTTCAATCAGCCACAAGTTATAAACATTAGGGGGAGCTAGAGAGATGGCTTGGTGGTTAAGGTGCTTGCCTGCAAAGCTTACAAACCCTGGTTTGAATCATCAGTACCTACATAAAGCCAGATGCACAAAGTAGCACATGCATTTGGAGTTTGCAGTGGCTGGAGGACCTGGTGACCCCATTCTCTCTGTCTGTGTCTCTCCTATCTCTCTATCCCTGTTTGCAAATAAAAAATAAATATAATTTTTTAAAAGATTAAGGGGAAAAATTAGACCTGTACTCAACATGTCTAGATTCTACTCCTTCTCACTATTTCCTAATTCAGCAGGTGAGTGCCATCATGCATGCCGTGTCATCTGAGATGATTTAAAGTGCACAGGAGGATGTGCACACGGTATCCTCAGCAGGTCCTTGAACCAAGTCTCTGCAGACAGTGAAGAACAAGTGTCGTTGGAAAGGGAATGGAGAGAAAGGGAAGACACAACTTGAATAAGCAAAGATGACTTGAAGAAATGGGAAAAGCAAGATAACTGTCAAAATTTCCATCCAACAAAGCAGCTACTAGAGATGCTAAATGAAGCTGGGGGTGGAGGGCAGAGGACAGAGGAGAAGACAGCTTAGACAAGAAGCAGAATTTGTTTCTTTATGCACTGGATGTGAAGAGCACTCTCGGTCAGAGAAAGGTCTAGCTGGAGAGACGACACTCAGATAAGAGAAATAACAGACAGGATTGCATAGTTGTTTAAAAAAAGACAAATTTAAAATAGAACATACCATGTACCCTGCATCAAATACTTGTGATTGATGTTTTCTCGCAGAATTTCCTTGTGGAAGAGTTGACAGGAAAGGAAAACAATCATTGTTGTTATGGCTTCAAACAATATCTCATAAGTAATGTCTCTGGAGGTAGAGGGAAAACAGAATAATGGTCAGTTTGGAAGACTAAGACACTCTGCTTTACTAAGTAAACCAATGCTTAAAAACTCAAATCTACATCTTAAAATTTTCAGGCTAATAAAAAAAATACTAGCTGGGAGTAGTGGCGTATGCCTTTAATCCCAGCACTCAGAAGGAATAGGTAGAAGGACTGCCATGAGTTCAAGGCCACCCTGAAACTACATAGTGAACTCCAGGTCAGCCTGAGCTAGAGCGAGACCCTACCTTTAAAAAAAATACTACTAACTTATTTAGCATTAAAATTAAGTCAAACCAAAATATTAAATCTTTTCCCAGTTATCAGTTCTTCTAATATATTTGTTATCTGCAAGCAGAGAAAAGGGGTGAGGGAAAGAGATTACCAGGGCCCCTTGCCACTGCAAATGAACTCCAGACACATGGCTGTACAAGGGTGCTGGGGCCACCAGACTGTACCAGTAAGAGCCTTTAACCACTGAGCCCTCTTCCAGCTCCAGTTCTTCTTTCATTTGGTCAAGTGTCCCTTTATTTTCCTACTCTCCAGTTCCACCTCCTATTAGTGTATTGGTGTATCATGGAAACAGTCTAGCCTTCACATTCAGCCCTCTTCAGTAATTCCACAGAAGCTAACAGTGTAACATGATGAGAAGTCACACATACAGAAGAAAACAATACCGTTTTGCGCTGATACACTCTACATTCTGAACAACCATATATCTGACATGGCTCGCCTCTAGTGTGAGATTTCTTAGGCCAGCTGTGCATATTCAGCAGAACCTTAACAGTAAAGACATTATTCCTGTTTTAGTAAGCATATTTCTCTAGTAAGGACTGTTCTGTGCTTCCAAGACAATCTCTTTTAGAAACAAATCTTAGATCAATAAAAAGCAGTTTCCGCTGAGTAGGGAAAACAAACAGGAATAAATTCCTCAAAAAAATATTCACTAATTGGGAAAGTTTAAACAGGGCTCTCACAGGGACCCAGAAAGTGAAACCTTAACTAACAATACAGCAAAAATAATAGCAACTCAAATTAGTACAAAAACATCTTTATAAAACTGAACATTATCATGAAAAACTCAAATAAAGTATTTTAATGAAGCCTCATTAAGCAATTTAAAGATGCTTGGGCCTAGCACCAGACAAGTTGAAATTCAATTGGTCACTTTAAGGAACTATCACTGGTAGAACATTTTGAAATAAAACATACTATTTTAAAAAATAAAGTGTACTGGGGCAGAAGAATCGTGAGTTCAAAACTGCCTGGTCAACATGGCAAGATCCTGTTTCAAAAAGAAAGTGGGGCTAGGGGCACAGTTCATTAATTAAAGCTTCTTGCCTACAAAGCCTGCTGGCCTGGGCTTGATTTCCCAGTACCCACATGAAGCCAGACACAGAAGAGTGACTCATGGGTCTGGCAACCGTTTGCAATGTCAAAAATCCCACCCCCCACACACAGATTCACCCACCCACCCCACACATACAGATTCACAAATACATCCACCCCACGCATACAGATTCATAAATACGCCCACCCCACACATACAGATTCACAAATACACTCACCCCACACATACAGATTCACACAGTATTTTTTTACGTGGGGGGAAGGCTCAATGGTAGAACACTTGGCTCACATGAGTGAAGTTCTAGGTTCAAAACAGTGTACTAAAATAAATAAGATATAACTCAGTGGTATATCACTTGTTTAGCACATACAAAGCTTGTTCAACCCCCAGTAAAATACAGACACACACACACAGTAAAGACAAGGAAAGGACAAAAGAAGAAAACTTAATCCCTTAATTCACTTAAATTAGTGAAAGTTACCCACTGACTCATCCAACTAATGGTTTGGAATCAATCAAATAAACTGCATAAACCTGATGTGGTGGCTCACACCTATAATTCCAGCACTGTGGAGGCTGAGGTAGGAGGTCACTGTGAATGAGACCATCAGTTCAAGGCCAGCCTAGCCTGGGCTACAGAGTGAGTCTCAGGAGAACGTGGCTAGAGTGGGACCCTGCCTTAAAACAAAAACAAAATAAACTATGCAATTGCAATGGACCAAGTGCTAGCTGACCTTGCACTTGAATTTACCCCATAAACGTCTTCCCCTTGCCTTCCTTTGGACAAGTCCAAACCACCTTCAGTTTGGTGCTTCCTACGTCATGAATTGTGTAACATATTTAAATCCTTTTACAACAGAAGAAGGGAATGGCGAGACAGATGGCTCAGTGGGTAAGTGCTTGCTACACAGTGTGAGAACCTGAGTTCAGATCCCGGAATCCACAGCAGCTTGTGAACTACAGTAATCCCAGCCCTTCACTGACAGATGGTAGGCAGAACAAGGAGGTTCCAAGGCGTGAGGACCAGTAAGTCTGGTGAACAAGACCTTACCTCAAACCACATAGAAGGCAAAGACTGATGCACACACGCGTGCGCACACACACACACACACACACACACACACACGCACGCGCGCGCGGGGGGTTGGGGGGGCTGATATGGAGAGACATGCCTATAATTCCAGCACTCAGGAAAATAAAGGTCATTCTTAGCTACACAACAAGTTTCAAGATAGCCTGGATACATGAGACCCTGTCTCAACAAATGAGTACATGCATACATATATACACACACATACATACATATATACACATACATACACACATACATACCTACATACATGCATACATGTATACACATACAAAGTACAGCCAGGTGTGGTGGCAGAGCAATACAATTTCCTTAATTACCACTGTAAATTATATTATCATTTCTTGAAAGGAATGAAAAATAAATCTGATGTTTATACCATGTCATGATTCATTAATGATGCTTGGGTAGATGCTTAGATAGGATTTACATCACCATCACCATCAACTCTAGCCTATCTGGAATGCTTCTCTACATTTAAGTGACTAAGCTTTACAGTTGGTAAGAGTTTTTATATAAAAACTGTTATTTGCTATTTTTATCCTAAAATAACAAATCCCTTGCCATGACAGAGCCTTTCTGAGAGATAATATATATTTACAAATAAAATCAGTCACTGAATTAAAAATACCTCAGTGCCTTACAAGTTAATATCTCATTCTACATCACAGATTTAGAAACCAATTTAAGCTAAAAACTTGGAGTATAAATAAATATCAAGCCTAATAATCCTGCAGAATGAGTATATAGTTAGAACATAGAATAGTTCAACTTCACAATTCTTTAGACCCAACAAAATTACAAGTGAAAAAATAAATAATGACTGAAAAAAGTCAGGAATGGTGCTTAACCCTGTAATCCCAGCACTCAAGAGGCTGGGAAGGTTGATGACCCAAGTCTGAGGTTCTGGGTTACGTAGTGAGTTCCAGCCAGCCTGGACTACAGTGTGAGATGGATGGAAGAAAGAGAGGTAAGGAGAGGGGAGAGGAGGGGGGGAGGAGGAAGGACAGGAAAGGAGGGAGGAAAGGAGGAAGGGGGAGGAAGAAAGGGGGAAGGAGGGAGAGGGGGAAGGAGGGAAAGGAAAGGAAAGGGAAAGGAAGGGAAGGAGGGAGGGAGGAAAAAAGGAAAAGAAAAAAGAGCCCATATATTAATGCTAATCTCACTTTTGGTTAAAGAAGCTTCTCTTTCCAGATGGCAGAGACCACTGGGATGACTGAAAAGGCACCACAGTGCTGAGAAGGGACAGTGGAGTGCTCAGCACTGAGACATCTTTATCACACCCTCTAAGGCTCTAAGGCTCAGGGACCACTGCAGAAGAGGTGGTGAAAGGAAGGGGAGGAGGGCTTACAATGAATGCTGTCTAGACACAAAGTGACCTTGATATGCATGACCTCACAGTTGCTGCATAAGACCTGCATAATGGGAAAGAAAAAACGATGACATCAAAAGAGAAGACAGACTAGTTGAAAAGAAGGGATTCAATAGGGCTGGGAGGGGAAGAAGGGAGTGTTGGGAGGGGATTATGATCCTGGCATATTGCCTATATTTATGGCTTCATTATATCCTAACAAACTATATATTTATTTTTATTACCAGTTCTATCTCACAACTAGAATTTGTCATATTAGTATCATATCCCTAGCATCTAAAACAGGAGCTAACAAAGTATTTATGTATTTGTTCAATAGTCTCACAATACTCAGTGACAGAGAAAACTTTTTTTTCCCATTTTTTTTATTGTTTTTGGTTTTTTGAGGTACAGTCTCACTCTAGCCCAGGCTGACCTGGAATTCACTATGTAGTCTCAGGGTGGCCTTGAACTCATGGTGATCCTTCTACCTCTGCCTCCCGAGTGCTGGGATTAAAGGTGTGCGCCACCATGCCTGGCTAATAAGGAGAAAATTTGAGCTAGGCCAAAATAAATTCATTTGTGCACAAAAAATACCTGAAACTCCAGCTTCCAAATGCTATTCCATAATTTAGCATTCTGCATAAAAATTCCCAAGGCTCTTGGGGCCACAGCTAGTAACAACAATAGAAATTACCCAGCGAAGCAGGCTAAGGCACCGCCACCTATGCCCTCACTTAATCCGTTTTCTATTACCTATGGTATTGAAAATAACTAGTGTTTTTTAAACTCGCCTTCAAAATAACTAATCCAATGTGAGTTCTGCCCATCTGGGAAAAAAATGATATAAACAGAAAAAAATCTCTGAAAGAGCCATTAAAGAAAAGCAGGCAACACGAATGAATAGAGTGCAGCTATGTGCCCCTGACTGCTCCTGGTCAGCATGCTCCCCCACACCCCAGTTTCCTCACCCACCCAAACTGCCTCCTTGGATTCACTATTCACCTGGAGAACTAGCTTCGCCTCCTCGGCCTGGGGTAGATTCATAATGCTGTCTCAGAATGTTCCTCACATTGTGTAGTCCATGACAAGAGACAATTTTAATAAACTCAACTGATATTAGAAAGTACTAAAACATGGATTTCAGACTAGATAAGCTATAATTAGAGAGAATACTTCCATTTCCAGCAGTAACGGACAGGAAATTCAGAACGTTCTAATGAAGACCCCCTAAATCCTTGGGGGTAAGTGAAGGTAGAGAAGGACACTTCCTAAAACCATCAAAGAACTAACACCTTACTGAAAGACGCTGAGACTCAGGGCACTAGGGAGACTCAGACGCACTCGGGGTCACATCTGGAATTGGTTGGCCCTGTCTGTGCATGCTCACTAATCTGGAAGAGGTGACTTCAGACAAGCTTGAGGATCTAGAGAACAGGCTGGAGTCTAAGCACTGGACATCAGCTCACATGAAGGGTGGGATCCTCAAAGGTACCCCTACCAAGAACTAAGTCAACGCCCTCCTAGACTCCAACCCAGCAGCCAGAAAACACCAGGCCTGATCCTGCATGAAGACAAACCCAAGGCACTCTGAGACCAGACTCAATCTTCTCTGAAGGACTATAATTTTATCCGAATCGTCGGATTAATTCTATAACTTTACAAAGACTAAAATCAACCAGAAACAGGAACAGGAACTACAATAACCCTACAAACAGGCAGACACATCCAATAATGCCACCAAACATAACTGCTTGCTATGTTCATAAGGTGGACTTCTCAAATCAAAACCTTCTTGAAGAGCCAAGTGCACATGCCTTTAGTCCCAGAACTTGGAAGACTGAGGTAGGAGAATCACCATGTGTTCCAGAACATCCTAGCACTACTGAACAAGCTCCAAGATGCTAGCTAGAGAAGGCTCTAAGGCCCTGCCAGGAAAGGAAAGGAAAAGAAAAAGAAAAGGAAATGGAAAGGGAAAGGGAGAGGGGAGAGGAGGGGAGGGGAGGAGAGAGGAGGGGAGAGGAGGGGAGGGGAGGGGAGAGGAGGGGAGAGGAAGGGAGAGGAGGGGAGAGGAAGGGAGAGGAGGGGAGAAGAGAGAGAAAAAAAACAACTTCTTGAGGACCTGGGATAAAACTCAGTTCTAGAGTAGCTTGCTTAGCATACACAAGGGAGGCAGGGAGATTTCTTGAAGGCTTGTCCTGTGTAACAAGAAAAAAATCTTCAGCTGGAGTAAACAGACCACTGGCATGAAGCACAGTCTGCGGCCATGAGTAGGCTGACCACACCTCCTACTAGGAGAGAACAGCAAACCAAGAAAGGAGCACATGTGCAATGGAGGAGCCTGGACCTTGGGGAGATAATCAACAGCTATCAAATTCAGCCAAATATTCCACTCAGTGAGGGGGAACCATTGATTGAAACTGGGGATTCAGGGCGATATGCACCGGATCCCGTACTCTTGGGCTCCCAAGAAAAGATGCACTATGCGAGCGACTGACAGGGAGGCTACTAAAAATAGAATCTAGGTAATCCAGAATGATGTATATTTGTTAACCTATACTGATCTCACTCTCTGATGGAGATTGTGTTTGTATTTTTCAGGATATAGCGAGAGAGCTGTGGCCCATATAACCCTACCAACCGACTGCAGGCAGAAAGCTGAGATCCTGGCAAGAGACGAGCCACCACAGTCATATCATGGAGGATCCATATAGAACCCTGCAGAGAATGATGGGATGAACAAGGGACCCACAGCCACAGCCATTCAATCAACACAGGATAAGCCAGTGAGACAGAAACCAATGATTCTCAACACAAAAACCCCTAAGCTCACATTAAAGCATCCTTAATACTCACCCACCAAGATGCAGGGAACTGAGCGGAAGAGGGGGGTGGAAAGATTGTGAGAGCCATGGTGGGGGAGATTATCAGAGACTTGGAAACCCTCAGTAACAACACACTTGGGTCAGGAGAACCCGGCTGAAGACTAGGCTATCCATGGTCCCCTACCACAAAGACTGATACAGACAGCCCACGATGGTGGCTATCCAGCTGACTGGGGATGGGGAAGGGGGGCAATAAGGAATTGGGGATAACAACTCATTGTTGGCCCACTAAATAATGTAACTCATTATGGACAATAAAAAAAAGAAAATATAACAGCTAGCTCAAAAAAAAAAGAAATCTTAAAAATAAAGTTCTAGGGGCTGTAGAGATGGTTCAGTGGTTAAGGTACTTGCCTGCAAAGCCTAATAACCTGGGTTCAATTCCCCAGTGCCCACATAAAGCCAGATGCACAAAGTGACACATGCATTTGAGGTTCATTTGCAGTGGCTGGAGATCCTGGAGCATCCATTTGCTCCCTCTCCCTCTGCCCCCCCTTCTCTGTCTTCTCTCTGTATCTCTCAGCCCTGCCCCTTTTTTATTTTGTTTTAAGCAGAGTGTCATTCTAGCCCAGGCTAGGTCCTAGGTTCAATCCCCAGCACCACATAAACCAGGCGTAGTGGCTTATACTTGTAATCCCAGCACTCAGGAGACAGAGGCAAGAGGATAAGAAGTTCAAGGTAATCCTCCACTACATAGTAAATTCCAGGATAGCAAAACCTTGTCTCAAAAAAAATAGATCACAGCATATATTTGTCCATAGATTTTCATGAAGTGCTCTAAGCATATCTAATCTCATTTTAGCCATGAGTTTTCTTAATTAATCCTCTCTTACATCATTGTGTAAACGAAGTAATAGCTATATGTACTTGGGTGAAAATAATCCAACATGAACTAACCATACATGATAATTAAAGATGTGAGATAACTGTTTTCTAGTGGCAAAAGGCAAAGTCACAGATTCAGCATCATTAAGTATTTTTTAAAAAGCAAAAACATTTAAATGCAACTTGATAGATTTCACATCAATACATTCTGCTCCATCATAAATAACAGCATTATAGCACACATCTCATTTGAATTACGCACAAAAGTGAACAGACATTTTAGCAACTAAAAGTTTTACTCAAAATAAAATTTACTGACAATATCTAATACTCTTAAATATTTCTGAAATAGCCTATTACTAGAAGCCAAAGACCAGGAGACCTCATATATCAATTTACTATTTGTTATAAATAAGAAAAGTTGCTTTATGTTTATTTCCAAATAAAAGTTTCATTAATATTTTTAAATGTAAATTTAGGTGAAAATCTTAAATTTATAAGATTAAAAATTTTATATTATTTTCTTCATAAATAAGGACAAAATAATGAATTGGGGGATATAATGAGACTCTAGCATATATCACATGATATAATCATGATATAAATGCTATAATTTTAAATAGATCTCAACAAGAAATTGGCATTTAAGCAAAGACTTGAAAAACCAAGGTCTGCCAGACATACTTGTCTAGAATATTCTTAAATAACAACAATAACAACAACAAGGGGATTTCCTGGGAAGATGGCTGACTAGCAGACATGCCATTCGCCTTGGGAAATAAGGAGCAGGGTTTTTAGCAGGGATCCAGCTCATGGACATTAGCTGTGGACACTAGCTGCGGCCATGCGCTGAATTCACCGTGCTGAATTCGCCATGCTGAATTCCAGGCACCTCCGAGCCCAGGATCTGCACGACTGTAAGCCGCTGGCGTCGAACAGAGCTCGCAGGAGGCAGATGCAGCGAGAGAGTTGGGGCCCATCTAACCCTACCAACCGACAGTAGGCCGATAGCTGAGATTCTGGCAAGAGAGGAGCCACCACAGTCATACCATGGAGGATCCATATGGAACCCCGCAGAGAATGACGGGAGGAACGAGGGATCCACAGCCACAGACATTCAATCTACACAGGATAAGCCAGTGAGACAGAAACCAACGATCTTCGACACAAAGACCCCTAAACTCACAACCTTAAAGCAGCCTTAATACTCATCCACCACGACTTAGGGAACTATGCGGAAGAGGGGGTGGAAAGATTGTAAGAGCCGTGGTGGGGGAAACTATCCAGAGGCATGGCACCCTTCAGTAACAACACACTTGGGCCAGGAGGACTGGTCTGAGTACTAGGCTATCCAGGGTCCCCTGCCACAAGGACTGATCCAGATGGCCCACGGAGGAGGATATCCAGCTGATTGGGGAGGGGGGGCATTGGGGAATTGGGGATAACAACTCATTGTTTGCCCACTGAATAATGTAACACATTATGGACAATAAATATATATTTAAGATAAAAAAACAACAACAACAACAAAAGAGAGAGTAGGAAGAGATGGCCAGAAAGCTAAAAGCAATCCTAGATTCTGAAGACTTTAAAAGTTGAGCAATATAGAGCTGTTCATAGTAGTTCACACCTGAAATCCCATCACTCGAAAGGCAGAGGTAAGAAGATTGCTAAGAGTTCAAGGACAGCCTGGGCTAGAGACTCTACCTCAAAGAGAAACAATGGTTAACTGAGAAAAAAACTGCCATAAATTCATGTCAATCAGCTAATCTTGCTAACATAAAAACAGTCCTAGAAAAAAGATACAGCAAAGGCTCCTCTACAAGAAAAAAAGAGCAAGGTTATAAACAAAAACATATCATGGCATGGTAGTGCATGCTGTAATTATAAATGTGAGGAGGGAGGATTCTAGAACGTGAGCAGGGAGGATTCATGGTGGTGCATGCTGGCTGTAATTCCAGAACTTGAGGAAGGGAGGATTCTGAGCTTGAAGTCAGACTAGACTTATAACAAGTTCCAGGCCAACCTGGGTTGTCAATATTGTCTCAAAAAAACACAGAGAAAATTTTAAGTAGATGAATAATTAAACAGATTTTGATATGAAATAAGATATTATGCAGCTTTAAAAAAGAATGAGAAAGGAGGAGGAGAAATCACAACCCTCATAAAGTCATGGGAATATGAAATGTCAAAGCCATTGCTGAAGTTTGGCAGTTACTCAGAAAGTTAAACCAAGACCCCTAGGCTCTAGCAATTCCATTCCTAGACAGATAACCAAGAGAACTGAAAGCAGCATTTATTTACAAGAGCCGAAATATAAACAAATTAATGGAAGCCAAACAAGATGTGCAAAATGTGGTATACACTTACAATGAAATATTTTTAGCTAAATAAAAATGTACTCCTGACACATCCAATATATATGAAACTTTAACACATATACCAAATCTTCTAGAAGCTAGACATGAAAGACCCTGCATTATTTCCTCTTTATAAAATATCCAGATAGGGGCAGAAGGCAGGTTATTTGCTATGAGGACTAAGCAGGGAAACATAAGGACAAATAGGAAAGCAAATACTGATGGTGCTAGCTTCTCTTAATATTCCATAAAAAGTATCACAATTAGTATTCACAAATTTATGGGTATAATAAAACAACGAAGTTTTATTTTTTGAAAAAGTGTGTTTGTAGGTACTAAATTATATCTCAATAAAGTTTTTATTTAAAAATTGAAATAGGAGGCTGAATGGCAGTGCACGCCTTTAATCCTAGCACTCAGGAGGCCACAGTGAGTTCGAGGCCACCTTGAGACTATATAATGAATTCCAGGTCAGCCTGGGCTAGAGCAAGACCCTGCCTCGACAAACCAAGAAAAAACAAGTAAACTGGGACAGACACGGTGACACATATCTTTAATCCCAGCACTGAGGCTGAGGTAGGGCTGCTGTGAATTCAAGGCTAGCCTAGGCTACAGAGTGAATTCTAGGTCAGCCTGGGCTAGAGTGGCACCACACCTCAACAACAAAAACATATGAAACCATATTGAAATAAGAGCCAGCAACAAACTGAGTCACGTACATCACATTATGGTGTGGTGTAGGAGGAGTGGACTCAAAATTAGAAAAACTAAGATCTCTTTCTCACTTCTCTACTAGCTCTGTTAATTTCAACAAATAACTTCTCTGGGTCTTGGCTTTTTTCTTTTCAAATAAGGTCATTGGACAAAATAATCTCTAATATCACTTCCTACAGTAATTGAATAAAGGTGCTCAATAAAAGATGGATAAACTTAAGGTAAAGTTAAATTTCCATGAAAACAAAATTTAAAATATTAATTGGGCTAGCTTAAGTGCCTCAAAATTAGAGAAATGAGCCAGAAAAGCCAACACTTAAAAGAAACCAAAATTCACCCATGCTGAGCATAGTGGTTTTTAAAAGAAAAAAATGTTTTAAGCCAGCACATCCTTCTTGTTTTAATGTCCTGGTATAATCTTCAGAAGAGTTTCATTACACAAATCGCCAAAACAAAGTCAATTTTAGAGAGCCAAAGTGTTGCTCTGGCTGCCATATTTACCCTAAGAACTTTCCACCATCTGGTATGGAAATGTCCAAGAACAAACTACTGTTGGAGCAAGTTATTAAATTCATGTGAAGAAAAAAAGACAGGCGCATGACCTTGCACCGCTGTGCTAGGGCAGAGTGGAACACTTGGACAAAGACAAAAGCCTTCATGAAATGGGTGTTAGTGTTGGCCAAGGGCAAAGTCATGAACACAGGGAAAAACATGCGCCTCTGACTTACTACTGGGGAAGAAGAATGATGGTACTGTACATGGAACATAGGCTTCATAAAGACAACAAGTTCAAAGCACTAAGACCAAAGTTTAGACATATTAATTTCAGCCAGCATGGAGATTCTAAAAGTCAAATATAAGGAGAATAAAAAGTACTATATATTTCAGATGCTGTCAATAATTATGAAGGCTGGTTTTAAATTTTAAAAACTTATGAGACTGGGGATGTGGTACAATGATAGAGCATTTCCCTCATAAAACCTGAAAAGTTGAGTGCATGGTAATACTTTGTGCTAGGGACTGAACCTCGGTCTACGCAGTAGAGCAGAAAGCACCTGGAGATCAGGAGAAAAGCAGATCTAGTTTCAGAACTGCCACTCAAGACCTTTATCAAGAATCTGTCCTGTCATCTCTGGCCTACCTAAAAACTAAGGGGGTGAATGACAGAACCAAAAATGTCTATTCCATGTGTTTATGGTTTCTCAAAGAACAAAAACTGTATGTGTAAAAATGCATTAAATGTTTAAAATATAGTCACAATTCTTGAAACAAAGTTCAACACAAAAAATATTTTAAACAGGCAGGATGGTATATAGTTATAAAACCAGTACTTGGGAAACTGAGGCAGAAGGATCACAAGATTGCTGTTAGTCTGGGCCACAGTGTGAATAACTGTGTCACAAAAACAAATGTTGAGAGAGGAAGGAGAGTCAGAGACAAAAGAGAAGGAAGGAAAGGAGGGAGTGACAGAAACAAAAAAGAAGGAAGGGAGGAATGGGGGAAGGAAGGAAGGAAGGAAGGAAGGAAGGAAGGAAGGAAGGAAGGAAGGAAGGAAGGAAGGAAGGAAGGAAGGAAGGGAAATGAAGCTAGTTTTTTTTTAACTCCTATCAAAAATCAAGACAGACTGACACAGTTCAGTGGATAAAGCACCTGCAATTGAAGCATGAGGACCTGAATTCAGATCCCAGAACCCACATAAGACAGTTAGACACTAGACACTCATGGCCTTGCTCGATCAGACCCCCTGACTCTAGGCAAGGCCAGGTGAGGGAGCTGAGCCTTGGCTCCCCACCAGCCCGTGTTCCCCATGTCCATGCCCACTGAAACCAGGTTCCAGGAAGAAATGCACAAATTCTTGGACATCTGCCACCTACTAAAACTAAACCCAGAGCAGATAAATCTCCTAAGCAAACCTATTACATTGGTGGAAATCAATAATGTAATCAAAAACCTCCCCAGAAAGAAAAGCCCAGGTCCACATGGATTCCCAGCCAAATTCTATCAAACCTTCATCACAGAACTCAAGCCACTCTTTCTGAAGCTTTTTCGAGTAATCAGAGAACAGGGAATATTTCCAAACTCCTTCTATGAAACTCACATCACTCCAATACCAAAACCAGACAAAGATAAATCCAGAAAGGAAAACTATAGACCTATATCCCTGATGAACTTAGATGCACAAATTCTGAATAAAACCTTTGCAAACCAAACTCAACAACATATTAAAAGTATTATCCACTTCAACCAGATAGGCTTCATCCCAGGGATGCAGGGTTGGATCAACATATAGAAATCAATCAACATAATCCACCACATTAATAAACTTAACCACAAAAACCACATGGTCATCTCAATAAATGCAGAGAAAGCCTTTGACAAAATCCAAAGCCACTTCATGACCAAAACACTTGAAAGACTTGGAATAGAGGGCCTATACCTCAACATAATTAAGGCCATATACAAAAACACCTAAATCACAAATAATACTCAATAATACTCAATAATACTCAATAATACTCAAGGAGTTCCCACTAAATTCAGGAACAAGACAAGGTGCCCACTCTCAACACTACTCTTCTTCAACATAGTCCTTGAAGTTCCAGCCAATGCAATAAGACAAGAGAAAGACATAAAAGGTATGCAAATTGGAAAGGAAGTTAAGTTATCCCTTTTCCCAGATGACATGATCCTATATATAACAGACCCAAAGAATAGTATCAGTAAACTCCTGAAGGTGATAAATTCCTTTAGCAAAGTGGCAGGATACAAAAGTAACACACAAAAATCAGTAGCCTTCCTGTAAGCAAATGACATGCATACAGAAAAAGCAATCACTGAAACAGTCCCATTTTCAATTGCCACAAATAAATTTAAATACCTTGGGATAACACTAACCAAGGAGGTGAAAGGCTTGTATAATAAAAACATAAAAATGCTCAAGAAGGAAACTGAGGATGACTTGAAAAGATGGAAAGATCTCCCATGCTCCTGGATAGGTAGAATTAATATCATGAAAATGGCAATATTTCCAAAAGCTATATACAGATTCAATGCAATACCAATAAAAATACCAGCTGCAATTTGGAATGGCAAAAGGCCTTGCGTATCCAAAGCCATCCTTAGTAAAAGAAGCATGTCAGGTGGTATCACCATACATGACCTAAAGATATACTACAAAGCCTTCATAACAAAAACAGCATGGTACTGGCACAAAAATAAACAGATAGACCAAAGGAATAGAATTAAAGAACCTGCCCTAAGCTCAAGCAACTATAGTTACTTCATATTAGACAAAGATGCCAACAATGTTTACTGGAGTAAAGATAGCAACTTTAACTAATGATGCTAGATAAAATGGATAAATACTTGTAAGAAAATGAAACTAGGCCCTCTCCTCTCACCAGGCACAAAAATCAACTCAAAATGGATTAAAGACCTCACTCAGCATAAGACCTGAAACTGAAAACCCTGGAAGGAAAAATTGGGAAAACTCTCTACAAGATAGAAATAGGGAAAAACTTTCTGAACAAACCTCTGATTGCCCGGGAAGTGCAACAATCACTTAACCAATGGGATCTCAACAAGCTAAAATGCTTCAGTACAGACAAGCATACCATACTCAAAGCCAACAGACCACCATCAAACTGGGAGTTAATCTTTGCCAGCTACAATATGGATAAAGGTCTAATATCTAGAATGTACAAAGAACTCAAAAAATTAAATTAAAAAGTATCAAACAGCCCTCTCACAAAATGGGGAGCAGAACTCAACAGGGAGTTCACAGAGGAAGAAATACAAATGGCCAACTCCCATTTGAGAAAATGTTCAATGTCATTAATCATCAGAGAAATCCAAATCAAAACCACAATGAGGTTCCACCTTCCTCCAGTCAGAATAGCAATCATTAAAAAATCTACTAACAATAGATGCTGGCGAGGATGTGCGGAAAAAGGGACCCTCATTCACTGCTGGTGGGAATGCAAACTTGTACAACCACTATGGAAAGCAGTGTGGAGGCTCCTGAGCAGGATGGAGATAGAGCTACCAGTGGACCCAGCTACCCCTCTACTGGGCATCTACCCCCAAGTTTCCTTGCCGAAGCACAGAGACATTTGCTCAACCATGTTTATAGGAGCTTAATTCACAATAGCCAAGAATTGGAATCAACCCAAACGCCCATCACTGGATGAATGGATATCAAAGTTGTGATACATATACACGATGGAATTCTATGCTGTTGAAGGGAAAAAATGACAATGAAATTTAAGGAAAAATGGTCAGACTTGGAGCAGGTCATTCTTAGTAACCTCACACAAGAGCAGAGAGCCAAGTGCCACATATTCTCCCTCATATGTGGTTCCTAACCATGTTAAACCAGAACATTAAGAAAATCTGTCAGTGAACAGAGAGACTATAAGAGGGAATGAAAAGAATTGGGGGGGGGATGGGAGAGTGGGGAGACTCATATAGTAAACTAAACTAATAATGAATTGACTCTATAAAACCCTAGCTTTTATACAATAAGCTCCTTAGGAAGCTGAGGGCACCACCTGGTACGGGGGACCATGAATGGAATGGGAGGAAGCCTAACCTCAAGAATAATTGGTCATCTCCCTGTCCCAGTTATTGGTTCCTACCCACACTAAGCTGTTGATCAAAGAGACCCACAAGGTCTCCAAAACGTGACAGACTTCTGTCAAAGCTCTTGAATATCTGCCCCAGGCCCAAGGTAAGACCCTATTGCTGAAGAAATCACAGAGTGTCATCAAACAACACCAAGACATCCTGCTAGATCCAGAATGGTAACCAGCTCCCAGATGGTAGCATGTGTAGCACTGGAAGGTGTTGCATGAGCTGCCAGGGGAAATGGTCAATGATATTTGGAGAAAGCAGAGACCACTAATATATAGCTTAGACACTTCTCCCAAGAAT
>PVHP010023038.1:0-27804 GCA_004024765.1 Zapus hudsonius
TTTTATTTTATTTATTTTATTTTTCTAGCCCTATTTTAGTCTCAATGACCTTAATGTTCCTGGGACAACAAAGGTTGGGGTTTGCTGATAGCAGAATATCAAGATACAAGCTCTGGTCCTTCCCAAGGTCACCTGCTGCCAACTTAGACCTGAAAACAGTCTCATTTTCAGGTGAGTCTCTGTGAGCATCCTCAAACCTCCAGACGTAAGTGCAATGAGGAGGGGCCAACTGGCCAAGGTCAAAGATTGGACCAGAGGTTCAAGGGTTAGTGGCCAGAGGATGGACATGATCCTCTGAGTCCTGATTTGGATGCTAAGTTATGTCTCAGGAAATTTACTACCTCATGGCCTTTTAACAAGAAGCGATCTATCTTTCCGAGCAAAATTTCCATTACTGGTGACAGGTGCCTGGAGCCAGCTTATTAAAACCATCATTTCAACCCTCACAACAAAGGTGCCACAGTGTGTTTGGAACAGAATGCTAATTTCCAGCTCCATATCATCTTTTAAAACAGCAAGAGAGCATTAGGAGGCATTTTAATATTCAAGAGGAAAGAAACACGCATTGCATGCTTCTGCAGTTGCACCCTGGGCTCTGGCACTATAGGGTCGGCCATTACTTCTCTGTGTCACAACTCCTTCCCAGCAGGTTGACAGGTTCACAGCTCACATCTGCTGCCTTGGGCTGGTTCTGCCCTGGCCCAAGATAGCACTTACCCCATCGCCCACTCTGTGTAGACATGAAGAATTAGTCATATGTTCGTATCAGCCTGCAATGCTTTAAATGGGCTGGAGTTATTACTGAGTGATAGAAAACCTAGCTCGACCTGTCCAAGGCTCTGGGTTTGATTCCTGGACACTACCAGAAAAAGAAGAAAGAAAAGCTCAAATGCTTGGAGTTGGGACTAGGAGTGTACTTGGTAATGGAGCACTTGGGAGATGGAGGCAGGAGGGTCAGAGTTAAAGGTCAGCCTTGGCAACACAGCAAATTGGAGGCCAGCTTGGACACTGCCTTAAAAGAGCGGCAACAAGAACTTGAAGTGGGCACTCGGGGATTAGGGAGGTGGTTACTGAGACATAACTGTTGTGATGGCTTGATCCAGGTGTCCCCCACAAATGTATGTGTTCTGAATGCTCGATTTCTACTGATGGCAATTCTGGAATTGGAACCTTGTTGGATTGTGTTGTTGGGGACCAGCTTCCCCTTGCCAGTTTTTAAAAATTTTATTTATATATATATATGAGAGAGAGGGGGGGGAGGACATGCCAGGGCCTCTTGTGCATCTGGCTTTACATGGGCACTGGGGAATTGAACTTGGGTTCTTCTGCATTGCAGGCAAACGTCTTAACCACTAAGCCATCTCTTCAGCCCCCCCCCCTTGCCAGTTTTTGGCACACCTTCCTGCGGCTGTTTGCAGTGCTCACGCCTTCATTTTTCCCTGTCATCATAGAGCTTCCCCCTCAAGTCTGTGAGCCAAAATAAACTCACTCCTCCCATTCATTCCTTGGGTCAAGTTCTTTGTCGAAGCAATGAGAAAGCTGACTACTACAACCATGTTGGAGACCTTCCTAACAGGTGAGGTTGAAAGGTACTTCCATCATAGAAAAGTACCCATCATTTCTGAATTTTAGTTCCTGTCTTCGTGAACAACATACATTTTGCATAGCTGCCGTGGAATGTCAGACCTTTTGCAATGCATGTGGCTGATTGCATGTACTATTATATAAAACTGTCCTAGAAAGTTTCTTATTTCTTTTGGGATGCTGGGACTGGAACCCAGAGCCCTGCACATGTCAGGCAAGCATCCTTCCACCGAGCTACCTCTCCAGCCCTTGCCCTAGATAGTCTTTGTTTGTTTTGCTTTTTGAGGCAGGGTCTCACTCTGAATCCAAGGCTAGCCTGAAACTCACTGTGTAGCCCAGGCTGGCCTCTAAGCCAAGACAATCCTTCCATCTCAGTCTCCTGAGTGCTGACATTATAGATATGAGCCACCAGACCTTCTGAGAATGTGAGAGTCACAGTGTTATGTCTCTCTTCCTGTCCATTCTTACTTACCCTGACATTTTACTAAAAAAAATTCAAGGTTGTTTCCTGTCTCCCCATTATAATTATTTAGATAAAGAACTCAAACTGACCCCACACTTCCTGTCACCAGATCACCTCGGTGGTATGCAGGAAAATGGTGCTGGTGTGTCTAATTGAATTTTTTATCTGGTTGGTGGTCACATATAGTCTGAATCTTGGGAGAGTTGAAAACTTGGTGTGGGGATGGGGAGCTGGCTCAGCCATTAAAGGTACTTGCTTGCAAAGCCTGCTGACCTAGGTTCAATTCCCCAGCACTCATGTAAAACCAGACACACAAAGTGACACATGCATCTGTAATTCATCTGTAGCGGCATCTCATCTATACCTGGCTTGTTCATACACACTCACTCTATTTTTCCCTCAAATAAAAATTTTGAAAAACAAACACTTGGTTTCAGGGGCCCCTGAGGAGTGTGTGATAGTTAAAGCCAGTGTTCTCTTCCTTCTTAGGTTGGCTCAAAGGCAAGGGTCCCTTGGCCCTCTCAGGAGAATCACTTTGGGCCTAAGAAACAGCTGTTTCCCTTCGTAAGCCTCTTCCCAGACAGGCAGACTTGCTCAAAAACAAAGGCTTTTGCTTTCACAGTAAACCCAGGCGTGAGTAACTGGAGACATTGCTGTTGCAGTTCTTCGATGGACCGGACGATGGATGCAAGGCCTATCCCAATAAAAACATTTTATTTGTCCCAAGAAGGCGTCCTTGGAAGCCTCTCCATCTGTCCCACGTACTATTTTACTCTCAGTGTTTCCACAGTCCAGAGTCACTTTTGGCACAGCTGTTGGGTGAAAGTGTGACTCCAGGCTGCTGGGCTTCACCAGAGGCTGCCCTGAGGGTGCCATCTTGGCTACAAACACTGCCAATGAAGCTTATGCCTCGCCTCCATCCATATTCTCCTCTCTGGAATCAGGAAACTTCGGGAGAATCTGGGGAGAAAACCAAATGGGAATGAGGCAGTCCCCCACTCACTCTATTCCTGAACCACCAAACAGAGAGCAGACCCGAGAAAGCATACATGCCTTCATTCCCAATTACCTCCAGCAGAATTTGCTGCTCGGAATGTACAGCTCTTGGCCACATTTTTTAAAAAAAATGATGTTTTTTAAAAATTTATTTATTTATTTGCAAGCAGAGAGAAAGAGGGGGGGGGATTGGCATGCCAGAGCCTCTAGCCACTGCAAACAAATTTCAGATGCATACACCACTTTATGCATCTGCCTTTACATGGGTATTGGGGAACTGAACCTGGGCCATCATACTCTGCAAACAAGCACTTTTAACTGCTAGCCATCTTTCTAGCCCTAAAAAAACTTTTTTTGGGGGGCTGGTTCTTGCTCTAGCCCAAGCTGACCTAGAATTCACTCTGTAGTCTCCGAGTGGCCTTGAACTCATGGTGGTCCTTCTACCTCTGGCTCCCGAGTGCTGGGATTAAAGGTGTGCGCCACCACGCCCATCTTTTCTTTTCTTATTTTTTTAAACATGGATTCTAAACTCAGGACCTCATGCTTGCAAGACTAACACATTACTGACTGAGCCATCTTCCCCAGTTCTGGTCCTCCACTGTGTGTGTGTGTGTGTGTGTGTGTGTGTGTGTGTGTGTGTGTGTGAGAGAGAGAGAGAGAGAGAGAGAGAGAGAGAGAGAGAGAGAGAGAGAGAGAGAGAGAGAATGCGTGCACTAGGGCCTTTAGTCACTGCAAACAAGCTTCAGATGCATGTTCTACTTTTAGCATCTGGTGCTATGTGGGTACTGGGGAATCGAACCCAGACTGTTAGGCTTTGCAAACAAGCACCTTTAACAACAGAGTCATCTCTCCAGCCCCCACAGTTTATATTTAATTTAATTTATTTTTGTGCTGGAGATTGAAGTCAGGGCCTGGAGCAGGGAAAGCGTGGTTGTGTATGTTTTTAATCACAGTTCTCTAGGGATTGGGGCGTGCAAGTTGTGGGAGGTGTGCAAGTTGTAGGCTAGCCTAGGCTACATAACAAGTCACTGTTTCAAAAAGGAAATCGAAGCTTTGTGGTGCTCTCTGAGCCCTTGGCTCTCCCTATGAGCCAAACTGTTGACATCATCACCTTATCCTCCTGATCTGACCTTCCTGTTGTACTTGGACCAGCAACTGCAAGGAGATACCAGTCAGAGAAGGCTGTGCCCAGCCAGTATTGGCAATGAAACTCAAGGAAGCCGAATGCCAGCCTCTGTTAGCCCCTGGTTTTGGATTGTCTGCCATTATATTCCAGAGAGACACTGGGGTATGATGGAGAGGTCATGGCATATTTTGGACTCTCTTTAGTCATCCCTTACAGAGTTTGATAACTTAATTCAGTCTGGCACAAGTGACTAACTCTGTAGGTGCTGGAAAAATGTTGGTTGAATGAATAAATGAGGAACAAATAAATGCATAGATTCCAGAGACATCATGTAGAGTCATGACCAACTGAGACTGCATTCCAAAGAAAAACTATCAATCCTTTTAATAACAGAATTAATATTTATTTGATATATGGTTGCCTTTCAGTAGTAACAGGAAGATAAGGTTTTTGTACTACCTTACAGCACTTAACAAAAAGCAACCACACCACCCTGATCATTCTCGTCCCAACTGTAGAAGTCACTTTTTTTTTCCAGGTAGGGTTTCACTTTAGCCCAGGCTGACCTGGAATTCACTACGTAGTCTCAGGGTGGCCTTGAACTCACGGTGATCCTCCTACCTCTGCCTCCCGAGTGCTGAGATTAAAGGAGTGCCCCACCACGCCCGGCTTTTCTCCAGGTTTCTGACCACATGAAACTCCCACTCCCTCCACTGTGTGCTTGGAATTACATCCCTTCTTCAAAGTTTAGCTCAGGTACCATGTCCACCACATGTCTTGGGCTGGAGTCAAACTCCTTCATCATCCTTGGCTTGACTTACTTCAAAGCATTTCCAGTCCTGTACAGTGTTGCTATTTTCAGATGAGTCTATCAGGCTCTGTGACTGGACTGTCAGGTCTTCGGGAATGGGGATTGTAACGTTTTCACACAGTGCCCAGTATGGTGTGGTGTCTGTCACAAAGTAATAAGTCAATAAACATTGATTAATATCATCATGCTTTTAAAAAATATTTTATTTATTCATTTTCAAGCAGAGAGAGAGAGAGAGAGAGAGAGAGAGAGAGAGAGAGAGAGAGAGAGAGAGAGAGAATGCACCAGGGCCACCACCTTGTGGGTCTGGCTTATGTGGGTACTGGGGAATTGAACTGGGGGCCTTAGGCACTGGAGGAAAGTGCCTTAACCACTAAGCCATCTCTCCAGCCTCATCATGCTTTTATTAGGAAGTGAAGTGATGAAGAGAGGGAGCAGTCTGTCTCTTGTATGAGAAAGGGGGAAATGAGGATATATTATCACAAGAATTTTATTTTCATAAAGACACACTGGAAGAATATATAAGAAACTAATCAGGGGCTGGGAAGATGACTCAGCAGTTAAAGGTGCTTGCTTGCAAAGCTTGCCTTCCTGGATGTAATCCCCCAGTCACCTACATAAAACTGGACACATAAAAGTGGGGTGCAAGTGTCTGCTTACAGTGGCAAGATGCCCTGGTGAGCCTCCCACACACAACATACACACATACACATATGAGCAAATCAATAAATAAAAATTAAAACACTAGCTGGGCGTGGTGGCACATGCCTTTAATCCCAACACTCCAGAGGCAGAGGTAGGAGGATCACCATGAGTTCAAGGCCATCCTGAGACCCCACAGTGAATTCCAGGTCAGCCTGGACTAGAGCGAGACCCTACCTCGAAAAACCAAACAAACAAAAAAATTAAAACACTGAAAAATGGAACCCATCACACTGGTTTCTTCTAAGGGGAAGGGGCCATGGTGGAAATGAGACAGATGGAGACTGTGTGGGGGACATTCGTTGCTTCGTAATTTACTTTCTACATTTTGAAACTACTTTTATTTATTTAGAGAGAAACTACTTTTACTTATTTAGAGCGAGCGAGCGAGCGAGCGAGAGAGAGAGAGAGAGAGAGAGAGAGAGAGAGAGAGAGAGAGAATATGGGTGCTCCAGAGCCTCTTGCCACTGCAAACAAATTCCAGACACATATAACACTAACACTTTGTGCATCTGGCTTTTAACTGCTGAGCCATCTCCCCAGCTTCTACTTTCCACATTTTTATCATTTTTTATACATGCAATTTATTTCTTCTAGTTAATTACTGAACTAATTGAGAGACAGAATCTTGCTATGCAATCCTGGATGGCCTGGTACTGTTTGGCCAAGGTTGACTAGTGACTCACAGCAAGCTTCCTGCCTCAACCTCTTGAGTTCTGGGATTACAGACATGTGCCACCATGCCTTAAAAAAAGAAAAGAGGTGGCTGAAGGGGCCAAGTCATCAGGGCCATTCCTGATGTGTCCCTGCACCAGCGAAATGATGACATGAATGACTAGAGCAGGTGGCAGGGCTGTTCCTACAGAAGGTGATAAAACTCCACTTGATGTATGGAAGGCCAGGCAGAGGGTGAGAGGGGAGGGGAAGCATGAGAGAAGAGAGTGAGAGACGGAGAGAAATAAAGAAAGAGAAGAGAGAGGAAAAGACAGAGAAAACAAGAAAGGAAACAGGAAAGGATCCGACTTCCAAAGGCAGAGAAGGGGATGAGGAAGCAGCTCAGTTGGTAGAGCGTTTGCCTAGCCTGAACAAAGCCCTGGGTTAGATTCCCCAGCACAGCATAAAGTAGGCATAGTGACAGATGCTTATAATCCCAACACTCGGGAGGTGGAAGCAGGAAGATCGAAAGTTCAAGGGAGCCAGCCATGATAGCACACATCTTTAATCCTAGCACCCAGGAGGCAGAGGTAGGAGGATTGATGTGAGTTCGAGGCCAGCCTGGAACTACACAGTGAGTTCCAGATCAGCCTGGGCTAGAGTGAGACCCTGCCTCAAAAAAAAAAGAAAAAAAAGTCCAATGGTTTAATTAAGGTCATTCTTGGCTACATATCTAGCTTGAAGCCTGACTGGACTACATGAGACCATATACATACATACATACATACATACATACATACATACATACATACATACACACATACATACATACATACATACATACATATGAAACACAAGGAATGAGAGAGAGAGAGAGAGAGAGGATGGAGAGAAACAGAGAGTATGTGTCTGGGAAAGTCTCAGAGGGAACCTTCATAATCAAACCATATCCCCAAAGTCTCATACCACAGGTGAAACAAGCCCATCCAATCAGGCGCTCTGAGGGGAGGAGTCTCTACATTCTTGGAACAAAGTATCCACAAAAGTTTGGTCTTTAACTACTGAGCCATCTCACCAGGACCTTACCAGGACGCCCTCAAGTAAGACGCAGAAAAGAGGGGCCGTGGTCCTCCAGGCTGCCTGGAATCTTGGGGAGGGGGCACAATCTTCACTGACCTTCAGTCGCTGTAGCTGACTTCTCAAGGGGAGATGCCCTTGACAGCCTCAAGGAACAGTGCAGTCTGATGGGAGCCTGTCTGGCCCTGCTCTTGGTGGTGGGTACCATCACGAGGGGACAGCCCAGCCTGCAGCCTCAGGGCGGTGGTGCTGATGCAGCCTTGGCTCCAGATCCCCCACCAAAGTGGAAGGAAGAGAGCTAGGGCAGGATTTAAAGCTGCTGGTGGAAAGACTTTGGCTTTGAGATGAGGGAGTGGATAGATGATGTCCAGTTCCAGACAGGATGAGGTTCCTTGTTCCCCACTCTGGACTTCTCCAATTTCACTGGAAGAATCTTTACAAGAGAGGAATTCAACAGTACCTTGTTAAAAGGGGGGAAAGTTGTATTCTGACTTTTGTCCAGAAGGTCCTCCCTAATCCAATCTGGCCTCCTGAAAATCCTCTATCTTGTTACTACCAGGAGAGTCAGTTTCTCTTCCTGAGTGTGTTTCTACCCCTCCTACCTCTTTCTTTCATTCCAACTTTCAAACTCAAGCTTCTGTCCAGCTTCTTGCCCTTGGCAAGGTCATGGCTCTGAAATTTTAAAAATATATTTTTATTTAGTTACTTGCGCAAGTGTGTGTGGGGATACCAGGGTCTCTTGCCGTTTCAAGCAAACACTAGATGTTCATGTTGTCGTAGTCAGCCACAGGCCGCTGGGATGAATCTTCAAACCACGCACAATTTGGGGGAGGAAAGTAGTTATTGAAACTACAGATTGAGGGGAAGTTTAGAGCCACTCCTGGTACCAACTTCTGTATTAGGTTTTTTTTAGAGGAAACAGAGTTGATAGAATGGATTGTAGTAAAAGGGAATTTTTGGGGGGTAGCTTATGACAGTCTAACAATAGCAGTCTGCAGGCCCACAGGTGAAGAAACCAGTAGCTGTTTAGTCCACGTGGCTGGATGTCTCAGCAGTCCCAATCTAGCCCAAAAGGCCTGATGGCTCCCTTGGGAGTGACTGTTTTTTAAGTCCATGATGTGAGGCCAAGGAAACTGGGTTCTGATGTCTAGGAAGGGTAGGAGAGCAGGATGTGAGTGCAAGTCACGAACAAGCACCAGCAGCCAAAAAGCAGGGAGCCAAGTAGAGAATTTCTTCCCCTTTATATAGCCTTAGGGTGGGGTCTTTCAACCCTTCCCCAGACTTAAAGGCTTCCTGAGTCTTTGGAATTTCCTTCCTGCATGGCCCACACAGGAAAGGATGCTTAGTTCTAGCTTCTTTGAGCTTCTTTATATCCTGCCCCCTATTGAGAGGCTGCCTTCCTGTGAACATCCTCAGAGACCCACCCAAGATAATTAAAAAGATCAAGTTGACAACAAAACCTAACCATCACATATGCCAATGGATGCATCTGTCTTTACATGGGTTCTGGAGATTTGAATCCAGACTGGCAGGCTCTGCAAGCAAATGCCTTTTACCATTGAGCCATCTTCCTAGTCCTATGACTCTGAAATCAGACCTCTAGGATGCTGGTCTGATACATCCCCCTATCTTTCCCTTAATCTCCCAACCTTTATTTTCTGTGGCCCCTGAAGGATCCTAAACATTCTGTCCTGATTTTACTCTCTTCTGAGGTCACTGGAGAAGGCAGAGTACTAGATGATCAAGATTTTTGCTTTCAGTTATTTCTGATCTGCCTTTTAAACCCAGCTATCAAGGGCAGCATTGTTTCTGGGCGTGAACTCTACCAGCTATGGTGCAGTGTGCAGGGAGTGGGGGAGAGGATGTGGGGAGCATTGTGCCGAGGAAGCCGGAAGGGTGGAGCAGGTGGGGAATGGGCACCCTGGGTGAAGTTTTAGCTCTGCCCCAGGGCTCTGGCCAATTGGGTCCAACATCTGGATGTATATGGAAAGAAAGAAATAAAAAAATGAGCTCATACTCAAGACATTTGGTTTGCATGCCACTGAACATCTGGACCTTGGAAAATATCTGGTTTGGGAACTATGATTATTTTTTGTTTCTCTTCAAAATTTAGGAGCCTATGGTTATACTGGATTACCAGAAAACCTTATACACATCTTTAACTCTTACATATCTCATGGAGATCTCTGTACATACCACAGGATTCTCTAGATAATTCACTTTCCAAGACTTCACCATGGATAAAAGAAAACCAGTTCCACAGAAATGGCCACAGACTCTGTGGTCATTCAAATCTCATCAAAACAGAGATTCCGAGCCTACAGAGACAGCAACACTAAATCAGATCCCTATCTTGCCCACCAAGGCTCAGGGAACATCGTGGAAGAGGGGTGGAAGGATTGTAAGAGCCTCAGGGTGGGTGGGAATAGCCTGAGACACTGTTTTCCCATCCCTGGAGAGACTGATTTAGACCTCTTGGTCCCACAATGAAAACCAATAAACCCACCAAAGACCCTCAGCAGAACTGGGGTGGGTTAGAGGGGGTCCATGTGTGTAACATTTTTATAAAAACAATCAATAAATTAAAAACAAGAAAAATACACAAAGAGCCCAAGAAATTCAGATAACTAAGTACGGTTGGGGAAGATGTGACCTCTTTACATCAGGGGACACCCAGGGAAATCTCCAGAGGGCATTATTCCTACTCTCCCCTCCCCCATCACTCAGGCTGTGTGGTGGGACATCCCTCCTCTGTCCATCAGCAAATGAAAGCCAGTCTGTATGGTACTTTGGATACCATGGCAGCCACAGAGCCCAAGCTCATCGATTTTTATAAGCTCTGCTTTATTGGACATTCAATAACCAGTGAAGGAGCCATCCCAGGAAATGAAGCAGAATCCAGGCCACCCTGGATTTGGTACAGCCTTCTTTTTCCAGGAAACTGCTTGTCTTGGCATTGGAGTGACTTTCCCAGTCCATCTGCAACCTGAAACAGAACACCATCTAACTCTCGGGCCAAAATCTCCAATCTTGCTGTGTTTGAATGACTCTCTTTTGAGGGATCTAAAGTAGGGGAAAGAGAGGACGACATCAAAGAGCCTTGGGAGAGTTGAGACCAGCAGGAAGGTGGGCAGGTCAGACTCCCAGGGGCAACATCCTTCTGCATGCTCACAGAATAGCTTCATACTGGACAGCACCCATTGCTATTGTAATTGCCTCATTTTGCAGGTAAAGAGACTGAGGCTCTGAGAAATCACACAATCTGCTCAAGTCCTATAGCTGTTTAGCCCTGGATCTGAACCTAGCAGTTAAGGAGCTTGCCTGCAAAGCCTAGTGACCTGGGTTCAATTCCTCAGTCCCCGTGTATAGCTAGACGCACAAAGTGTGCATGCATCTAGAATTTGTTTGCAGTGGTTAAGGACCTGGGCATGCCCATACTCTGTCTCTCCTTGAAAATAAATAAAAAAAAAATAAGAAAAGAAATAAAAGAAGAGGAGAGAGAGAGAGAGAGAGAGAGAGAGAGAGAGAGAGAGAGAGAACCAGAGAATGAGAGAAAAAGAGAAGGGAGAGAGGGGGAGAAAGAGGGAGATGGTACACACACCTGTAGCAGGAGAACCAGAGAGCAAGGGTGGGCTAGGGAGTGGGTTTTGTGGGAAGAGGCAAGGGAAGTGTTGTGCAGAGATGAAGAATGGGGGAAGGTGACCGTTCCTCCTCTTAGTCCAGAGGTATACCAGGAGGTGGGGATCCCAGAGTCTTAGGGTTAACATGGTCAGTGGTAGGGAGAGTGAGAGAGAGAGAGACGGGCAGAGAGCACTTAACACTGTGACACTCAGTATGTGTGAGGCCCTAGGTTCAGCCTCCAGCACCAGAAATAAAGCAAAACAAACAAAAAATACAGGCAGAACTGGGCTGGCCATGTGAAGTTCCTAGACTAAGGAGAGCTGCCTAATTGTTGATACTCTGATTTCAAATAAGAACCAGAAATGAATTAAGTGTACAGAAAAGCTGGAGAGATGGATCAGTGGTTAAGGGTGCTTGCTTGCAAAGCCTGATGGCCTGGGTTCAATTCCCTAGTACCAAAGTAAAACCAGGTACACAAAGTGGTGCACATGTCTGGAGTTCATTTGTAGTAGCAAGAGGCTCCGAAATACCTATTCTCTTTCTCTCTCTCTCTCTCTCTCTCTCTCTCTCTCTCTCTCTCTCTCTCTCTCTGTCTCTCTCTGCAAATAAATAAAATATTCTTTTAAAAAATGTTTACAGAAGTGCCCCATAGAAAGGAGTTAGTCTTTGACTATATCCAGAGAGTCCCAACTTCATTCAAACTGTACCAGCCAGATGTGGTGGTACTCACCTGTAATCTCAGTACTTTTGAGGTGGAAATAGGAGGATCAGGATTTCAAGGCCAGCCTCAGCTACAAAAGTTCAAGGCCAGCCTGGGCTAAATGAGATATTGTCTCCAGCACTCTCGCCCCAATAAAAACAACCAGAAAAATCTCTCCCTCCTTGGAAACTAAACAATGGACTTCAAATTAATCCATAAGGCAAAGAAAGAAATCTGAACAGAAATTAAAAATACACAAAACAGAATAACAAAACATAGGAATGTATCAAGATTTAGGGACCACACAGCTAAGGCAGTGCTGGGGAAAAAAAATTTAAGACTAAAAGCATACATTACAGCAGCAGAAAGGTCTCAAATGAATAATCTAAACTCTCACCTCAAGAACCTAGGAGAAATAAATAAATCAGAAGTAAGCAGAAGTTAGGAAACAATAAAGATAAGAAAGGAAATCCATAGGATTAAAAACAGAAAGAGAAACTAGAAATGTTTAAAAAAATGACAAGAAAACTGAACAGAAAGGTCGGGATGTAGCTCAGTGGTACAGGGCTTGCTGGGCACGGAGGAGGCCCCTGGGTTTGAGCCCCAGAATTGTTTAAAAAAACTGAAAAGAAGCTGGGCATGGTGGCGCATGCCTTTAATCCCAGCACTCAGGAGGCAGAGGTAGGAGGATCTCCGTGAGTTCAAGGCCACCCTGAGACTACAGAGTGAATTCCTGGTCAGCCTGGGCTAGAGTGAGATCCTACCTTGAAACACCCCCCCCAAAAAAAAACTGAAAAGAAAATTAATACAACAAGTAGCTGAGTGCTTGGCCAAAAAATTAATCAATCTGTTCTAAACTGAGAAATTTAAAAAGAGAGGAGCATTACTAGGAAAGAAAAAGGAGCTACCACTATGGACCCTGCAGACATCAGAAAGACAGTCGGAAATTAGAAATTAGTAGTCGAAATTAGTGTGTGAAATAATAGGGAGATGTCTTGGGAGACCATTATGAAACCTTAGTAGTTACCCAAAGATATTAGTTCCTAATTTCTGGAATATATTGCTATTTGGAGAGTCTTTATAAATAGGATTAATTGAGGATTTTGAGATAAGAAAATTATCCCTCTAAGCCTAAGTAGAATCACGAGTGTTCTTTTGTTTGTTTGTTTCTAGGTAGGGTCTCACTCTAGTCCAGACTGACCTGGAACTCACTCTGTAGTCCTAGGCTGGCCTCAAACTCACAGTGATCCTCTTACTTCTGCGGGCCGAGTGCTGGGATTAAAGGCATGGCCACCATGCCTGGCCCAAGTGTCCTTATAATAGAAAGGCAGAAGAGGCTTTGCCACATACACAGATGAGGAGGAGGCAATGTGCCACGGAGGCAGAGATGGAAGGAGACTCCAAGAAATGTTGGTTGCCACTAGAAGCTGGCAGAGGCAAGGAGTGCATTCTCTCCTGACGAGGAGGAGGGTACATTGCCCTGCTGGCCCCTTATTCTGGTCTATTAAAATTATGAACTTATGGCCTCTGTTAGTAAACTGTTAGTAAACTGTTGTTCTAAGCCATTAAATTAGGTTAATTTGTTACAGCATCCATAGGAAACTAATACCCTCTGTGGAGCTCCACACATAAATTTTGTGACTTAAATGAAATGGAACAATTGTCAAAATATATAAACTACCACAATTCATATGAAATAGGTCATTTGACTAGCCCCGTAACTATTAAGGAAATTGAATTTGTAATGAAAACCATCCCCCCCTTAACCATTCAATATTTCTAGGTCCAGATGGTTTCACTGGAAAATTCTGCTAAGCATTCAAAGAAGAATTAAATTATACACAAGTTCTTCCAAGAAACAAAAATGAAGGATTACTTCTGAATTAGTTTTATGCAATTACTATTATTCTAATACCAAAACCAGAAGAAGACAGTACATAAAAAAGAAAACTAAATACTGTCATGACTATTGATACAAAAATCCTTACAAAATAATTGTAAATAGAATTAAGCAATATATTAAAATAATTATATGCCATAAACAAGTTGGATTTATTTCATGGATGCAAGACTGATTCAATAGTCAACACTCAATAAATGTAATACTCTATGTTAAGATCATAAAGAAAAATGGCATGATTATATCAATTGATGCAAAAAAGGGCATTTTATGAAAGCCAATATTCCCCTTTAATAATTTGTTTGAAAATTTCTCAGAAAATGGATATAGAAGGGAATCATCTTTAACTTGATAAAGATCACCTATGAAAAAATCATTAGCATTTTATTTAATGGCATTAAGACTGAATGCTTTGCCTCAAAAAATGAAAATAAGACATTACCTTCATTCAACATACTCCTGGTAGTTTCAGCCAATGCAATAAAAAAAGACAAAGAAATAAATGACATATAAATTGAAACGAGGAGGCAAATCTTTGTCCTAGATGACGAGATTACACAAACATCTTAAAGAATCTACAAAAACAAAATATCCCCTAGAGATAGCTGAGTTTGTCAAGGTAAAAAACAAAAACAATTCTAGCGTGTATATCTACATTCTAGCAACAAACATATAAGCACAAAATTTTAAATATCATTTATAATCATTAAAAAATATATTTACATGTAGATCTTTAAAACACAAACAGGATTTGTATTCTGAAAACTATGAAACATCGGTGAAAGAAATTAAAGAGGTAGGGCTGGAGACTCAACAGCTTGCTTGCAAAGTCTGCCAGTTCAGAGTTCAATTCCCCAGCACTCAGGTAAAGCCAGATGCACAAAGTGATGTATGTTTCTGGAATTCCTTTGCAGTGACAAGAGGCCCTGGTGTGCCCAATCTCTCTCTCTCTCTCTCTCTCTCTCTCTCTCTCTCTCTCTCTCTCTCTCTCTCTCACCTTCTATGTGTCTCTTCTCCAAATAAATAAATATTCAATGTGTTCTTGAGGAGAAAGAAATTAAAAATCTAAATAAATCAAGAGACATACCATGTTCATAGATTCGAAGACTCAAAATAGTACCGATGTCTCCTCAAATCGTCATGCAGATTTAACACCACCTTCTCTGGCTCATCTTTCCTAGATCCAGGTACAATTCAGAGTTGTGGATTTTCTCTTTCTTTGCACACTCAATCTACCCTCACCTTGAAGGGTTTCATGAGCACAAATGTGGATATCTTAGTTTGCACAATCAGCTTCCACCATACCTGTTGCAAACAGCTGTCCTTTGGTCATTCATGTCTTGGGCATATGACAGTGACATACTCTTCTGGACTTTCCAGATGATGGACCTATCACAGATGCCATCATGGGCTTTGAACCATTTGAACACCAAATCCCAGTGTCTCAGGCAACTAGGACATGCTCCATGTAGTGCGCAAGGATCACCTAAAAGAGTAAACTACTGTCCCCCAAAGTGTAGGATCCTCTTGTCTGGTCCAAAGACCAATAATGTAGCCAGGCGTGGTGGCGCACGCCTTTAATCCCAGCACTCGGGAGGCTGAGGTAGGAGGATCACCGTGAGTTCAAGGCCACCCTGAGATTATATAGTGAATTCCAGGTCAGCCTGGGCTAGAGTGAGACCCTACCAAAAAAAAAAAAAAAAAAAAGACCAATAATCTGAATTAATTTTTGAAATTTCCAGTTCAGTTTCAGAAAGGTACTCTGCCAAACACACATTAAGTCCCCCCAGTAGAGTCTGGAGAGAGCTTCATCAATGATATTGGCACCCTACACATACACACTAATATTCATCATAACTGGGTTAAATAGAGACTATAAATAGTCTTTATAGATGCTTCTATGACTTCCTCATGTTATTTCAAGTCAGACTTTGTCACCACATGAGTTTGTGCCAAACTTAAGAAAAAGCTTTTCAGAACTTTGGCACTCAGGGACTATTCTGAGTTGTAGTGTAGCTTAAAGCAAGGTGCATGTCCAGACTCCCTTTCAGTGACATGCGGCTGCCTAAGTTTCCACCACAGAATGCCAGCAGAGGTAGCGAAGGCTACTCTGGTCTGAGCTTCCAGCTACTGGCTTGCACTTTTCCGCACTCTCTTCACCCTTCCTTCAAGGGGGAACACATGTGTCTGTGATCCAACCTCTGTCAAGCAGATGGGGGAAAAATCTTCACAAGGGTGGGAGACACCAGAGTACGCACATGGACACGTGGGGCAGACTCCTTCCGAATCTGGACTGCTCAACTGCCAAGTGGGAAGGAAAGAAACTGTCACTTGCCAGGTGTGGTGGCACACACCTGTGATTCCCAACACTCAGGAGGCAGAGGTAGGAGGATGGCTGTGATTTCGAGGCCGGCCTGGGACTACATAGAGAATTCCAGGTCAGTCTGGGCTAGAGTGAAAGCCTACATCAAAAACAAACAAAATGAAGCTGTCGGGCTAGAGAGATGGCTCAGAGGTTAAGGCATTTGCCTCCAGTGCCTAAAGCCCCAGGTTCAGTTCCCCAGGATCCACATAAGCCAGACCCACAAGGTGGTGGCCCTGGTTCGTTCTCTCTCTCTCTCTCTCTCTCTCTCTCTCTCTCTCTCTCTCTCTTTCTCTCTCTCTCTGTATCTCTGCTTGAAAATGAATAAAATAAAATAAATGAATTTTAAAAAATGAAGCTGTCACTGTATTTCTGGGTCTCCTACCCACCAAGTTTTGAACTAATTAATAAAAAAAGACAAAGGCCGGTATATTTAACATGGAAAGCTACACAGTCCAAACCCCTATGGGATGATAGCCATAGTTTCAGGGAAATTAAGCCATGGGGATAGATATATATTTTGGGTGTCTTTTTTTTTGAGGCAGGGTCTCACTCAACCTCAGGCTATCCTAGAACTTAATCTGTAGTTCCAGGCTGGCCTTGAACTCATAGCAATCCTACCTCAGCCTCCTGAGTGCTGAGACTAGTATGTACCATCACACTTGGTGGGGATAGGTCTGTAAAGTGCCGTCTGCTGATACAGCTTCAGTGAAAGAACACAGGCCTATCTGGGGCTCCAGGAAAACATCCTTGGAGAGAGGTTGGTGGAATATGAGGTCGAAGAAGGGCGGGAGAGGAAAGGAGGTATTTCAGTTCTGTTTCTTATTGCTGTGACAAAACAACTTAAGCCAAGACAGGATTCTTTAGGCTCCTGGTTTCAGGGGAATGCCTTCTGTTCTAAAGATCACACCACTTTCCACACAGCACCCAGCAGGGCACCAAGTGTTCGAACACATGACCTGGGGGAACATTTCACATTCAAACCTTAACATGTGGATTGACTCGTCGTCTCTCATCTGTCAAAGGCATGCTCGGGTCCTAATCCCAGGACCTCAGAATGTGACTTTATTGGGAAATAGAGTCCATGTGATTAGTTAAAATACAGTTATAGTGGAGAAGAGTGGGCTCCAGTGCAATATGACAAGTGTCCTTTCAAGAGAAGGGGTATTAAGCAGTTTATAAGAGGCACTTGCTACCAAAGCCTGCTCTTGAGGATGCTTCCCCAGCGCCCATGTAATGACAGATGCACAGCGGTGTATGTGTCTAGAGTTCCTTTGCAGTGGCAAGAAGTCCTGGAGCACCCACTCCCTCTCTCAATCTCTCTGCTTGCAAATTAATTAATAAAAATACAAAAAAAGATAAAGAAAACGGAAATGTGGACTCCGAGGCATACAGAGTGATTGTCCCTTGACTGCACCAATGCACACACAACTACAAGAGTCGTGCTTTGCAGAAATGCCTAGCTTAAGCCTGGCAGTGGTGCACGCCTATAGTTCCAGCACTCAGGAGGCAGAGGTAGGAGGATTGCCATGAGTTCAAGGCCACCCTGAGACTACGTAGTGAATTCCAGGTCAGCCTGGACTAGAGCGAGACCCTACCTCGGAAAAAAAAAAATCAAACAAACAAAAAGAGAACTAGGCATTTCCTACGCAAGCATGAGAGCCCAAGGGGGCCTGGGGCCACTTGAACTTGATTTCTAGAACTCAAATGAACAGCTGGGCATGGCCACACACATTTGTCACCCCAGTCCTGTGGGGAGTGGAGACCAAAGGATCTCTGGGGCTGGCAGATTGGCAAGTCCTGGAATCAGTAAGAGATTCTGTCTCAAGGAAAAAACAGGTGGGTGAGCAATGGAGGATACCTGTTGTTCTCCTGCCACCACAGGTGAGCCTGTGAGCCACCACAGGTGAGCCCCTGAGCCACTTGAGGTGAGCCCATGAGCCACCATCGCAGGTGAGCCCTGAGCCACCACGGGTGTTAAACAATGCGAGGCTGCCCCAGGCAAGATGGAAGGCGAAGGTAAGTTGCCTTCTGACCTCCAAGTGGGCACTGTGGCATGCTCGTGCCCACCTCACACACGACATAAACATGCACACTCGTGCATGCACACACACAGTTCAAAAAATGCTAATAAAGAAATGCAGAAAAGAATGACCACCAATATAGTATAGTTGGCTCAATGTGAAAGTTCACACAACATATTTTTCCTCATTCTTTATTCTCTTTTCATAAAAAAACCAAACAAACAAAAACCAACCTTTTAGCTGGGCGTGATGACACATACCTTTATTCCCAGCACTTGGGAGGCTGAGGTAGGATGATCGCTCTGAGTTTGAGGCCAGCCTGGAGATACAGAGTGAGTTCCAGGTCAGCCTGGGCTACAGTGAAACTAGACCTCAAAAAAAAATCCCCAACAAAACAAAAAATATTTTTTTATTTGCCCCACATACCTAGCTGCTGCAATTAAAAGCCAGACACATGTACCACTGTGCATCTGGCTTTATGTGGGTGCTGGGGAATTGAACCTAGGCTGCTAGGCTTTGCAAGCAAGTGTCTTTAACTGCTGAGACATTTCTCCAGGCCCCTCATTCTTTTCCTTATTGATATTATATAAACACACACACATATCTATCTCTATCTAATCTATATCTAAATGTTATGTGTGTGTGCATGTGTGTGCACATGCAGATCTCTGTGGGTGCATATGGAGGCCAGAGGATAGCCTTGGGTGTCCTCAGAAATGCCTTCTACATTTTTTTGAGACAGGGTTTCTCATTGGCCTGAAGCTCACCAATCAGGCCAGACTGGCTGGCCATTGAGCCCCAGGAATCCTCCTGTCTCTGCCTGTCTGATACTGGGATTACAGGCACACATTACCACACCTGACATTTTATGTGGGTTCTGGAGATCAAATCCAGGTCCTCATCTTGTGAGGCAAGTATTTTACCAAAGCGAAGTGCCATCTCCCCAGTCCTATATATAAGCTTTGAGACAGGGTCTCATGTAGCCCAGGCTGGCTTTGAGCTTGCTATGTAGCCAAGGATGACAGTGAACATCTCTCTGATTCTTTTGCCTCCACCTCCCCCAAGTGTACAGGTAGGTGTCACCACACAGTGTACGCACAGCTGGGGATCAAACCCAGAGCTTCAGGTGCTGGGAAAGCTCTCTGCACACAGTTTGATTGTATTGTTGTTTTGTGGTACCGGGAGTTAAATCCAGGACCTAAAGCATGCTGGGTACCCCCAATCCTGGGTTGTTTTAAAACAGACTTCTGGGGCTCGACGTAAACAAGCTGTTATTCTCCCTGGTTCTACACCTTGCTCTGCCTCGACACTGCCTTCTCCTTGCTGCTACCTTATGGGTCAACATTCACATCCCTGTGTAGGACTCAGGTTAGGGGTCAAGGAGCCTGGTCAGCACCAAAAGCAGCAAGGTCCTCAAAAACATTTTGGAAAAAGCAAATAGATAACAGCAGCAGAATAAGAATAGAGATGAGGGTGGCTGGATTCCCTGGGGACACGTGGGAGAGCATTCTCTGGACAAGTGGGGCTTCTTCCCTGTGTTTTCTGAGGTTTTAGTGTTATCACATTTGTCCTTTCTCCTTATCTTATTCTCAATGTCATAAGTTACTTAGACGAGTCATTAAGCTGATTTACTCACTTTATCTTGTGAACATAATAATAAAAAAAATTGTTATTGAATCCCTGTGATTTGGATAATGAAAGGGTGGTGGGAGTTTTAGGAGATCCAATAAAACCTTTTAATTAAACTTGACAATGGCCATTAGACCATAATTAGTGTCACTTGTTTGGTAATTGAATAGTTGGTATGCAAAATGGCTCTGTATAAGCATTGCTCTCTCCCTCACTCTCCCCTCAGTGCCTCCTCACACATGCTGGGCAAGCGCTTTACCAATGACCTACACCCCCAGCCCTTTGAATGCAGGAAGCATAGAAGTCTGTGGTTTTCATATTTATTGTGCATCTACTATGACCAGGTCAAATGGCAGAAGGAGTGAACAAGACAGACGCAATGTGAGCCCTTCTGGAGCTGATGTCCTCATGGGCTGGCTTCACTTCCCTGCCCAGCAACTGGGGATGGTTCTAACCATTGGAAAATGCCTTTCCCTACTTCCTCTCTTAGTAGGAAAGGGCATCTACCCAGATCAAGGCCAAACTGCCAGAAGAGAACAGAAAAAATAATTCGTAAGCCAGGTATATTGGCTCACGCTTATAATACCAGCACTCAGAAGGCTGAGGTAGGAGGATCACCATGAGTTCAAGGCCAACCTGGACTACATAGTGAGTTCCAGGTCAGTCTAAGCTGGAGTGAAACCCTGACTTAACACACACACACACACACACACACACACACACACAACACACACAACAAAAGGAAGAGCAGAAGAAAGAAGAGGAAGAAGATAGGAGGGAGGGGAGGAAAGGGGCAGGAAAGATTGCTCAGTGGTTAGAGGCACTTGCCTGCAATACCTAACCACTTGAGTTCAAACCTCTAGTACCCACGTAAAGTCAGATGCACAAAGTGATATGTGTATCTGGAGTTTGTTTTCAGTGGCAGGAGGCCCTGGTGCACCCATTCTCTCTCTCAAATAATAAATAAATAAATATTTGAAAAGAAGGAGAAGAAAGGAAGGAAGAAAAATAATTCTGTGATCATTTTCACTGTGGCCCTTGCAAGGCAAGTTAGCATGATGGACAGGGAGAGACTGGAGTTCTCATGTCAGCTCTTATCCAGTTCCTGCTCTGTTCATCTTCCAGGGCTCCTCTTCTACTCGAAGATGATAATACACATAGTAGTATATGGAATATAAATACGACACATGTCAGGACGATCAAATGCCATTTGCTCATTTTTAAAGATGAGAAAGCTGACAGAGATGTCATGATGTAACCAAAGTCACTCAGCGGTACCAGGAAGAACAGAAACTTCCTCTGTAGTCCCAGGCTGACCTCGACTCACTGGGATCCTCCTACCTCTGCCCCTTGAGTGCTGGGATTAAAAGTGTGCTCCCCCACGCCTGGCCAATGTTCTCTTTCCAATTTGACAACACTATCTGGTTTGAGACCAAGAAATAATTACCTATATATAAATCCACATATGATTACAGCCTGGTCAGACCTAGTGACTTGGGAAAGACAGCCTGAAGGAACCAGGGGAAGTAGGTGAGATCCTGGGTTATAGCCAAATCCAAACCCATTGATGGAGGTCAGCCTCAGCTGAAGGAACCTGTCAGCCTCCTGCTCCAGCCAGTTCACCTGCGGCCAAACACTGCCCCCTGCCGGCCGCGGGTGGAGCGGCGGTTCTGCCAGGATGGAACCACCCGCCTAGGGCATCTGGAGTCTCGCTGCCTAGGTGCCAGCCTGGGCAACAGGATGACATCGCATCACTTGCTCAAGCTTTTGACCAGGAAGGAGCCCGAGCTGTGGTTTTTCTTTGCCTTGCTCCCCACCGGGTCATCTCCTGGGCCTTCCCTTGCAGCCAGGGCATGACCCTCACCTACAATGCCCACCACCTGGGGCAGGCAAAGGGGCTTCCTGGGTCTTGTGCAGAGCTGATGAACCAAAAACTACCAAACCACTACTGTTCTCTGATGGGCACAGCCAAATGCCACCGGGTTGTCCTCATCTGCACCCCGGGTATGGTCAGGATCCAGGTGCGAAGGGGTTAACCCTAAAGAGCCAGGACACTGAGGCTTTTTCTCCTTTTCCTGTCTTCTCTACTTTCCTTGATTTTGAAGAGCTTCAAAATAACTGGAAAGGGCTGGAGAGATGGCTCAGTGGTTAAAAGTGTTTGCCTGCTATGCCTGAAGGCCTGGCTACCCACGAAAAGCCAGATGCACAAAGTGGCACATGCATCTGGAGTTCGTTAGCAGTGGCTACAGAGGCTGTGGCCTGCTCATTCTCTCTCTTTCTCTCTGCCTCTCTCGGGTAAAAATAAAATAAAATGACTGGAAAGCCAGTATCCACTGCCAAGACGATGTGGTTAGGCTTTCCAATGTGCCACGTATGGAGTAAATACTGAGAATTGTAGAAAACAGAACATTTCTTACTATACCCGTGGTGCATTTCTTCATAGAAAGGAAACCTTTGGGGCTAGGGTGTAGCCCAACTCACAGGAGGCCCAGGGGTAGATCCCCTGCACTGCATAAAACCCAGCACAGAGACGCAGCTGGAGACAGAACAATCTGGAGGTCAAGGTCATCCTTGCTACTTAGTGAGTTTGAGACCAGCTGGGGCTACATGAGACTCTCTAAAAAACAAAAAAGGGGGAGGGGAAGGTGTGGTGGTGCACACACCTTTAATCACAGCAAGGAGGGGCTGAGGTAGGAGGTTAGCTGTGAGTTCCTGGCCAGTCTGGTTACTGAGTAAGTTCCAGGTCAGCCTCGGCTTGTTTTAAGAGCCTGCCTCAAAACAACAAAACCACAACAAAAGCTCTGTTTGCATTTCAGTCCAAACAGTAGACACAGTGTCTCTCTTTCTGTCTGTTTCCACAGCCAGGGAACAAGCTGCAAATATGTACTTCAGGGGCTACAGGATAACTTGAAGTTGGTAAAACAACAGACAATGGTTCACTTACGATTTAGAGTGATGGCTGTGTCCCTAGCATCCTGCTTGGTGCTCAGCACTTCTCTCCCTAAAACTTGGATTTAAACAAAGATGCTGAGGAGATGGTTCATCAGTTAAAGGTGCGTGCTTGCAAAGCCTGCAGGCCTGGGGTTCAATGCCTGAGGACCTAGATAAAGCCTGATCTATATAAAAGGGTCCATGTGTCCATCTGGTGTTTGTTTGCAGCAGGAGAAGACCCTGGCATTCCCGTGCCATACATACACAAAAATAAATTAATAAAAATTAAAAGAAAAACAAAGATGGGCTGGAGAGATGACTCAGTGGTTAAAGTACTTGTCTGCAAAGCCTAATGACCCGGATTTGCTTCCCCAGTACCAACATAAAGCCAGATGCACATTGGTGCATGCATCTGGGGTTCCTCTGCAGTGGCTGAAGGGCCTGGCGTGCCCATTCTCTCTCTCTCCTGTCTCTCTCTATTTGCAATAGATAAGTAAAAATTAAAAAAAAACACACAAAGATGACAACCCTGTTAGCAACTCAAAGATACTAGTTTCAGAGGTCACAGTCTAAAGATTTAATAGTTGGTACCAGTTCCCAGATGGTAGCATTGTAGCATTGGAAGGTGTTGCATGAGCTGCCAGGGGAAATTGGTCAATGATATTTGGAGAAAGCAGAGACCACTGATATACAACATAGACAGTTGTCACAAGAATGCTGAACACACGGCTGTATGGAAGAGACCAGCAAGTCAAGAAATGCTCATCTGTGCAATAGTGGCACTAAACCGAGGAGGGTGATCAACGGCTTACTGATTAGCTAAGAGATCCACTTAGTGACAAGGAACCCTTAACTGGAACTTGAATCCATGGCAAAATCCTATGGGGACCAAGAACCCATTAGGATGCTAGCCAAAATAACAATGCTGTCTCATTTAACCTATATTGATCTCACTTTCTGATGGAGATTCTGTTTGTATTTTTCAGAAGGCATTGAGAGAGCCGGGCACAACCCAATTCCACCAACAAGACATTGGATGATGGCTGACATCCTGGCAGGAGACAAACCACACCTAGCCTTCACACACAGGGACCAAATGAAACCTACAAGAAAGTGATGAGACAAACAGGACACCAATCACCACAGCAAGTCTGATGACCCATGAAAGGTAGATGGAGACAGACACCAACAATACCTAACACAACCCAGGGCAAAGGCCCAGAGATACTTAAGATCTCAACAATAACATCTTACTGCCTATCTGCCCATAAGAACACTCCTGTAATAACAGTGGTCTCATTTCCTTCTGAGTCTCTAGGGTTGACAACAGGGTCACACATATACATGATGCACCACTCGGGCTGGGGAGATGGCTCAGTGGTTAAAGGTGCTTGCCTATAAAACCTGCTGGCCTTGGTTCTGTTCCCCAAAACCCTCCTAAAGCCAGATGCACAAAGAGGCACGTGCATCACAAGTTTATTTGCAACAGCGAGAGGCCCTGGCATGCCCATACTCTTTTTCTCTTACAAGTAAATAAATAAATACCTTTAAAAGCCAGTGTGGTGGCTCATGCCTTGAACCCCAGCACTCAAGAAGCTGAGGTGGGAGGGTCACTGTGAGTTCACAGCTAGCCTGGACTATATGGTGAGTTCCAGGTCAGCCTGGGCTAGAGTGAGACCCTGCCTCAAAAACAACACTTCTACAGCAAGCCCTATAGTCTAAGCAAGGGCAATGCAGACAGACTCTGAGGATACTCAGAGCAGTTCAAAGTAGAAAACCAGAGACTCTTTCTTAAGAGCTAAACACTAAAGCAGACTTAAAACTCACCCACCATAGCTCAGGGAAATTTTCAGAAGAGGGGGCAGAATGATTGTAAGAGCCATGGTGGTGGGGGGATTATTTAAAGGCATTGCCACCCCCCCAAAAAAAACTGTCTGCTGCTTGCACAACTCATAGCCCTCCGTTCCATAGAGCATTCTGGCAATCCCATTGAGGAGGGTCCTCAGTGGAACAGGGAGGAGGGAAATGGGGGTACCAACACTAGACTTGTACACACAGAGTTTCTACTTATTAATTAAAAAAAGGAAAAAAACAAAAAAAGTTGAAAAAATTGGTAAAGATGATATGCCATCCATATGTTGAATGAATAAATTAGAGCAATGGTTCTCAAAAGGCTGGTCCATGACCTCCTAGAGAGTTCTAGATTCTTCCTTGGGGGTCTGTGGGACCACATACTAAGGCACGTTGGCATCTTTGGCAGTGCTGGAGCACCAGGTGTATGTAGCTCCTTCCTCCCTCAGCACTGTGCGCTGACAACAGCTAAACAGGAGGAACGTAAAGCCAGTTCCATGGACCAGCGACACAAGTGAGCAGTGGTCTTCGGTCTCAACCCGGAGCCCACGAAGTCACAGCACAGGGAGGACTTCTGTCACCTCCAGGACAGTGGTTATCTGGAGGAAAAGAAAGCACTGGGAAGGTACCCCAACCAGGAGCTGTACTGGCTGCTGTTTCCTTTACTTGAAAAAATGGTAGGAAAACAACAAAACTTTGTTAGATCAGGCTAGGGCATTGGACAGGCATGTTTTGACAGATGAACAAAAAACGAGCTTTTTCTTTCAAGAGACCAGTTGGCATCATTCATTGCCAATCAGGAAATTCAAGGTGTGTGTGTGTGTGTGTGTGTGTGTGTGTGTGTGTGTGTGTGTGTGTGTGTGTGTTTCTTTCTCAGTTTTGGAGACCCTGTTACTTTGTAGCCCAGATTGGCTTTGAACGCCTGGCAATCCTTCTGCCTCAGCCTCCTGGGTGCTAGGAATACAGGTATGCATCACAACACCCGACCTTACAATTCAAGTTTTCAAGAAAAAAAATTGGAATGTTTGAAAGCTTAAAGCTGCCACCAAGAGCTTGACAACCTCTTCAAAACATAAAGACTCTTCCAATGAGTTTGTGGTATTAATGAATATGATTTTTCTGTGGTAGTATCTCACTCTAGCCCAGGCTGACCTGGAACTCACTATGCAGTCTCAGACTGGCCTCAAACTCAACATCAGTCCTCCTACCTCTGCCTCCCAAGTGCTGGGATCAAAGGGGTGCATCACCACAACATCTTGAATGTGATATTTTGATATTGAATCATAAAGTATGTCGATATTATAAGATCAGTGTAAGTCAGTGACATGAGCATTTACCAAAGACCAATGCACATCATTCTCAAATCATGGGTGGATAAAATAACCATTCGAAGAATGTGGTACCTCTGTAATCCTAGCCCTGGGGTGGTGGGGGCAGGATGATTGTGAGTTTTAGGCTAGCCTGGGCTACATGATGACTTGGAGGGCAACCTGGACTATATTATTAAACTCTGACTCAAAAAAAGAGAGAGAGAGAGTAAGGAAGAGGGGGAAAAAGAGAGCCAAAGAAAAGGAGGGAGGAAGGAAGAAAATGAAGGATTGTATATTTTAATGTAATAGTGAATGAAAAGCTCATAGTTGTGGTTTCAAGTTCCAAACTGCAATTCGCCTTTGGGAAACTATCACTTGCTCATTTGGGTATGCGACCCAAGAAAAAGCGAAGTGCTCTCTGCCTTTCCAATTACATATCTTTGTGAAGTCAGACTGGGTGTGTGTGTTGGGGAAGGGGGTACAAACGCACCCCTGACCCTCAGGTGCTGTCCACCTTCTTATGACAGCTTTTGAGTCCCAGGGATCCTCTTGTGTCTGCGTCCCCATCTCTGGTGCCACACACTGCTCTTTTCTGTGGATTCTGGAGCTTGAGCTCACCTCTTCATGCTTACCAGGCAGGCCATCTCCTCACCCCAAGTCACACTGTTTTCTGTCACAGGGTTCAATCAAAGTGGCGTTTCAATAGACTGAATGTAGGAAGGAGTGGATACGAGGAGTTAAGCATCGTCTATTAAGCCAAACATTTGAGAGATTTGGAAAGATGCAGAATGGTGTCACTTTTTCTCGTAGAAAATGAAATTACTTTTCATAAACAGTTACGCGTGTTAACATGTATATGGCTTATTAATGCTATCCCAGATAAATTAATAAAGTAAAATTTCTCAGAGTGTTTTTCTTTTTACCTGTGGTAAACATTTTAATTTGGGGCATGTGTGTGATACTAAGGATTGAATCTAGGGCTTCATGTGTGCTAGGCAAGGGCTCTATCACTGAACTAGTCCTCAATTATGTTTAACTTTTTAAAATTATTGGGGGTGGGCGACAAAAATTTTTTCATTTATTTATCAGAGAGAGAGAGCAAGTGAGTGAGTGAGCAAGCGAGAGAGAGAGAGAATGAATTCCAGATGCATGTGCCACTTTGTGCATCTGGCTTTATGTGGGTACTGGAGAATCAAAGCCGGGCCATCAGGCTTTGCAGGCAAGCACCTTTAACTGCTGAGCTATCTCTGCAGCCCTTTTAAACTTTTTTTAAAAAATATTTTATTTATTCATTTTTCAAGCAGAGAGATAGAGAGAGAGAGAGAGAGAGAGAGAGAGAGAGATCACCAGGGCCACCACCTTGTGGGTCTGGCTTATGTGGGTACTGGGGAATTGAACCGGGGGCCTTAGGCACTGGAGGCAAGTGCCTTGACTGCTGAGCCATCTCTGCAGCCCTTTTAAGCTTTTTGAGTTAACCTTTTTCTGTACCTTTTCATATTTCCACTGGCAATATATGTTGATTCTAATTTCCTGTGCTGAGGACTGTACTGCAGACTAGGACAGTACTTGGACCACTGAATTGTACTCCTCACTTCTATTTATTATAGCCAAGCCAGTGTGAGGGAAGTGATATTTCACTGCAGTTTTGTTTGCATTTCTCTAACAAAAATATTTGTGTGTGTGTGTGTGTGTGTGTGTGTGCGTGCGCGTGTGTGTTTGAGATAAGGTCTTGCTGTGTAGCTCATGATGGTCTGTAATGAAAATCATGCTATTTCTGAGTGCTGGCTTTTGGGCATGCGCCAATGTGCCTGACTTAATGTACTTTTTGACAATTTGTATACCTTTTTTTGGAGGGCAATAAATGTTTATTCCAATCATTTGTCTAATTTTAAATTGAATTTTAAAAAGTATTGTTGGGCTGGAGAAATGGCTCAGTGGGTAAGGCACTTAGGCCCCCAGTTCAATTCCTCAGGACCCACATAAGCCAGACCCACAAGGTGGTGGCCCTGGTGCGCTCTCTCTCTCTCTCTCTCTCTCTCTCTCTCTCTCTCTCTCCCTCTCCC
>PVHP010023039.1:0-27914 GCA_004024765.1 Zapus hudsonius
CAAAAGAAATTAAGAGTTGTGTGCTCATGATATAAGAGACACTGGAAACTGCAGGCCACAATGCAGGCCATGCTGCCACCCACAGCTCATCCGGAGTCAAGGACTCTCAGGCACTGTGCACAAGGCCGTCGGTGTGCCAGCATGGGAGCCCGAGGCCCAGCCCAGCCATGGATCGGCCAGGGCACCTCCTGGATGTCCCGTGATGCCCTGGTGCTCTGTTTCCTGCAGGGCATTCTTGCTCTGTGGCCAGCTCAGTGAGCCTGAGACCAATGGACTACAAAAATGGGTCTGTAATGATAGAAAATCCTTCAGCCTGGGGTCACAAGATACCACCAAGACCCTGTTTTGTGTGGTGATATACCTAGGTTATCCATAGCTTAAACGCGGTATCCCAGGGGATCCCAGGAGACCCCCCTGTCTCACCTAAGTCTTACTACATTCCTCCTCAGTCACTTCAGTTGGGCCACATGAAGGCTTTGCAGTTTTTTCCAGAACCCAAAGCATTCCCCAAATATAGAGAACTCACTCATTCCCCATTCCAAACTGCACCCTCTACACACCTTTACCAGCTTCATTTTTCTCTTAATCACTTCACCTTTGTTTCCTTTGGGAGCCAGTCTTGGCAAGTGTCCCAGGCTGGCCTCGAACTCATTATTCTCTCCAGCCAACCTCCCAAATGCTTGAATTATAGACATGTGCCTTCAAGCCTAGAGCTTCAAGCCCATCTTTTTGTTTTCGTTGTGTGTATGTGAGATGGGATCTTATTCACTAGGCAAGCTGGCCTCAGACTCTCAGCAATCCTGCTTCAGGAACACAAGTGCTGAAATTATAGGTGTGAGTCACCAGATCTAGTTTAAAGTCAACTTTTTTTTTTACAAGCAAAAAGAGATAGACAGAGAGAATGTGCATGCCAGGGCCTCCAGCCACTGCAAACTCCAGATGCATGCACCACTTTGTGCATTTAGGGAATAAAACTCAGGTTAAACTCAGACTAAAAGGAACACTCCTGTTTGTACCTTGACAAATGCAAATTTTTCTCTTGCTTTCCCCACACCCTGTTTTGGTACACTTAGAAGTTGATTTCCTTTTTCATTAATGGTAGTATTTCTTAGTGTTTTAAATTGGAACAGATCTTGTCTGATGAAGCTTTAAATTATTATCTCTTGACAAACATCTGGTGTTCTGGTTGCCACAGCCCATGACCCCCCACCCTCTTTTACCATGAGTGAGTTACTTCCCTCCTCTGGGAAGAGGACTGGGGGGGGCAGTGGGTTGTTATTCAGCAGTCATTTACCCTGTCATGGCTGTTCTTAAGCTAAAGCAGATCCTAACATTTTCCCCATTTCTTTGTTCATAATGAGGAATCCTGCTCATTCTGGTCATATAAATGCAGACTCCCAGGGGTTGGTAGTTGTGATGGTTAGGTTTTGTTGTTAACTTGACCTTTTTAATTATCTTGGGTAGGTCTCTGAGGATGTTTACAGGAAGGCAGCCTCTCAGCAAGGGGCAGGATGTAAAAAAGCTCAAGAAGCTCGAAATAAACATCCTTTCCTGTGTGGACAGTGCAGGAAGGAAATTCCAGAGACTCAGGAAGTCATTAAGTCTGGGGAAGGGTTGTAAGACCTGAGGTCCATCTTGTGTCAGTTTTTGTCTGATCAGTAAAGGTCAGCTTGATTAGATCACATTGTTCCTTGGGGCAGTCCCTGTCATCAACGAAATGGTGTACTTGCATTTTTGAGGTAATCAGGTGGGCAAATTTCATAGTGATTAAGTCTCCACCTTTAGGGGACTTTGATGCCTGAGACCCATCATTGGATGTGACACATCCCCAATCCCCAACTTTTACAGAAACCGTAGCTCAACTCACCGCAGGTCTTGATATCCTCTCTCTGACAACTGGGGCAACCATATTCCTAATACATCCAGTGGCCCAGGTAATCCCTGTCAAGACTTTCAGGCTAAAGTACAAGTCCGGCCACCAGGCTTAAGGAGGGGCAATATAATAAGGGGGGTACTGTTTAGAGTCTCATGAGTCTCACCATTGCTAAGAATCCAGGTCTGCTTATAAGGCTGATGAGGGTTAATCTCAGTGAAGCTTCCGCTCCACGTGGTGAATAAGATCAGGGCAAGCAGCCATCCATCTTTTATGTCTCTGTTTTCAGGAGTGTTGAAGCTTCAGTGGGTTGTCTGGTTCTTGGCGCACCGTCCAGTTCTCAGCCTCTTCCTGTTCGGTCGGTGTGGCTCAATGCACGTGGGAGTGATAGACCCAAGGTCCAATGCTATCAACCTTCAGGGCAGTAGCGGTGGGCAGAATAACCACATAAGGACCTTTCTATCTCCCTTCCAGAGTCTGAGGCCTATGTCTTTTTACCCATACCCAATCCCCTGGGGTGATGCCATGTTCCAGGTTTGGGATGTCCTTTTTCTCGTACAGGGAGTGCACCAGGGGCCAGATTTTTCATTTTACCTCTTGGAGAGCCCTAAGACTATCCAGGTAATTTGGGGCCACATTGAGGTCTTGGTTCAATAGAGTTTGGACCACAATGGGGGGCGGGGTCCCGTACAAAATTTCAAAAGGTGTCAATGTACATATGGTGAATTCCGAACCAGAAAATAGCGTTAGGTAGGAGAGTAACCCAGTCCCTGCCAGTCTTGATAGCTAGTTTAGATAAGGTCTCCTATAGGGTCTGATTCATTCTTTCTACCTGCCCTGAGCTCTGGGGATTGTATTCACAATGTAATTTCCAATCAGTCCCCATTGCTAGGGCCAGTGTCTGCAGGACTTTACTGATAAAAGCCAGGCCATTATCAGAGCCCAGGGTCTCGGGGAGCCTGTATCTAGGTATGATTTCCTCCAGCAATTTCTTAGCCACCACCTGGGCAGTTTCTTGTTTCACGGGGAAGGCTTCTACTCATCCTGAGAAGATATCTACCATCACCAGCAAATACTTATATCTATACCTTCCAGGTTTCACCACAGTAAAGTCCACCTCCCAGCTTCGTCCTGGCATCCTCCCCCGTACCCTTGTACCTGAGTGTAGGGATCCCTTCCTATTGGCCTTCATAGCCTGGCACTCAGCACATTGGTCTACAATCTTCTGCATCTGGGCTACTTGTGAGAAGCAGAGGTGAGCAGTCTCGAGCAGTGCTACCAGCGTTTTCTTTCCCAAGTTGGAGAGGAGAAACAGTCCCAATTTCGCTGGCAGGATCATTCTTCCTTCCGTGTCCCGGTGCCAGCCCTGCTGACCAGGCTCGGAGCAATGATGATTCTTGATCCACTGCAGGTCTTCTGAGGTGTAGTCAGGTTGCGGGGGCAGATGCGAAAGCTTGGGTGCCGGCAGGGTGAGTGCCAAGACCCCGGAGGACATGGCTGCTTTCTTAGCAGCCTCATGTGCTCACTGATTTCCTTCAGCCTCCGGGGTTCTGGCTGAGTGATGTCCTGGAATATGAATGACTGCTACGGCCTGGGGCTTCTGCATGGCATCCAGCAGTCTCTGTACCTCTGGGAGATTGTGCAGTTCCTTTCCTTCTGCTGTTATGAATCCTCTTTCCCGGTAGATGGCGCCATGGACATGGACAGTGCCAAAAGCATAATGGCTGTTGGTATAGATGGTCACCTGTTTCCCCTCAGCCCTTTCCAGCGCCTCCACTAGTGCGACCAACTTGGCCTTCTGGGCTGAGGTACCTGGGGGAAGGAAGGGAGGCACTCCACACGCTCCTCCCGGCCTGGTCTACCACCACCATGCCTGCCCTCTGCACCCTGTCTGTCATAAAACTGCTCCCGTCAGTGTACCATATCAACTCTGTTTGGCAGGGCAGCGTCCTGAAGGTGAGCTCGCACCTGGGTGATCTCTGCCGTGATTTCCTGGCAATCGTGCAGCGGTGCCCCCAGATCTGGAGTTGGCAGCAGGATGGCTGGGTTCAGGGAGGCTGGCTTGGAAAAGATGGTGTGGGGAGCATCCAGCAGAAACCCTTGGCGGTGAGTCAGTCGGGCATTGGTCATCCATTGACCAGGGGGGTGTTTCAGGACCCCTTCTCTCGCATGAGGGGTTACCACCTTCAGATGTTGTCCGAAGGTGAGTTTTCAGCATCCTTCACCATTAGGGCAACTGCCGCTATGATCCGCAGACTTGGGGGCCAGCCTGCTGCCACTAGGTCCAGAAGCTTCCATGGCCCTGGGCGCTGCATTAGCACCCCTTTTGCTATTCTCTTCTTTTCATCCACATATAGGGTGAAGGGCTTTAGGGGGTCAGGCAGAGCCAGGGCTGGGGCCCTCAGAAGGGTGGCCTTGAGCTCTTCAAAGGCCCAGGGGGCCTTGTCCTTTTTTGCCTCATATAGGAGCCTCGCTAGTTCAGCATATCCCAATATCCAGAGCCGGCAGTATCCTGTCGCCCTCAGGAACTCTTGAACTTCTTGGGCTGAGGTGGGGACTGGGAGTCTAAGGATAGTTTCCTTCATGGCATCTGCTAATCATCTGGTCCCTTCTTTTAGTTCATATCCCAGATAGGTGATGGTTTGTCTACAAATCTGAGCCTTCTTTGCACTGGCCCAATAGCCCAACCTCCCTAACTCCTGGAGGAGGTCTCCAGTGGCCTGTCAGCCTCAGAGGGGGCTGCCAGGAGTAAGTCATCTATGTACTGCAGGAGTGTCCCAGTGTCATGGCTCCAGCAATAGTCCAAATCCTGATTTAAAGCCTCATTGAACAGAGTAGGGGAATTCTTGAAGCCTTGTGGAAGTCAAGTCCATATTAACTGCCCAGGGGTCCCGTGTTTTCATCATGCCATTCGAAGGCAAAGATGTGTTGACTGCTGGGTGCCAGGGCTATGCTAAAGAATGCATCCTTTAGATCTAGGGTGGTATACCAAGCATGTGAGGGGGTAAATGACTTATCAAGGTGTAAGGGTTGGGAACTGTGGGGTGGATATCTTCAACCCTCTTATTTACTTCTCTCAAATCTTGGACTGGCCTGCAATCTTTCCCCCCTGGTTTCTTTTCTTTTCTTTTTCTTTTTTGGTTTTTCAACATAGGGTCTCGCTCTAGCCCAGGCTGACCTGGTATTCACTCTGTAGTCTCAGGCTGGCCTTGAACTCACAGCGATCCTCCTACCTCTGCCTCCTGAGTGCTGGGATTAAAGGCGTGTGCTACCACGCCCAGCCCCCCTGGTTTCTTACCAGGGAGAAGCAGGGTATTCCAAGCAGAGCGACAAGGTTGCAGTATCCCGGCCTCTAAGATATGGTTGATGTGAGGGGCAATTCCCTTTCGCATCTTGGAGGACATGGGATATTGATGGACCTGAATGGGCTCAGCTGAGGCCTTGTGCTCCACTATCACTGGGGAATGGTGTGCTGCCAGCCCTACACCCATTTCTGCCCAGGCCTGGGGGTAGGTGCGGATCCAGTAAGTCATTCCCTGGGGCCATACATCTGGTAGTGGGGGGTTCTGCCTAGAGAACAAGCAATGTTCATCTGCTAGGGACATGGTCAAAACATGGAGAGGCTGTCCTTTGCCATCCATCACTTTGATGCTGTTGGGCTCAGAGTGAATACGAGCCCTCACTTTGGTTAGCAGATCACACCCTAGAAGGGGTGCTGGGTGTTCAGGAATGACCAAGAAGGAATGAATCACCTGGTGCCTGCCCAAATCTACCTGATGCTTACTGGTCCAACGATATGCTTTAGACCCAGTTGCTCCCTGTACTAGGCTAGTTTTCTGGGATAGGGGCTCAGTAGGTTTATTGAGGACTGAATACTGGACCCCATTTGTTTCCCCTCCACATACATGGTTACCCAAGACTTAGGGAGGGGATCCGAGTGCCGTCCCCTCTAATCACTCTCAATTCCTCCAGCAGAAACCAGGCATCCCTGCCAGATCTGTGATTCTGCCCCTGTTGGCCCTGACACTTAGGGCATTCCCTCTTCCAGTGCTCCTATTATTTGCAGTAAGCGCATTGCCCTCTATCTAATCTGGGTCGTGTCTTTGGAGGTCAGGCTGGTCCAGCTGGTTTAAGTCCTGACCCAGTTACTCCTTGGGCACCTGCCAGCAAGGTCTTAGCCATTTCCTTCTGTCGTCTCCCATTTTCCCTGCTCTGGTGCTCTCTGTCTTCTTTCTGAATCCTTTCTTGTGACTCCTGATTCTCTTTCCTCATTCTGTCCTCCCTTTCTTCTGGGGTCTCATGAGTATTAAAAACTCTCAGCTACTTTCATCAGATCCCGAATAGTCATCTCTCCAAGTCCCTCCTGTTTATTGCAGTTTCTTTGTAATATCTGGGTCTGCCTGATTTATAAAGGACATTATTACAGCCAACTGATTTTCCTCTGCTAATAGGTCTAAGGGGGTGTACTGTCTATGAGCATCATAGAGGCACTCAAGAAACACGGCCGGGCTTTCATTAACCCCCTGCATTACAGCTTTTACCTTAGCCAAACTAGTGAGGTGGCAGGCTGCTGCTCGGAGACCTGCCATAAGAGTGGTGGTTGATTCAGAGACTTTCCCTCCCTTCTGCACTCCCAAAGTCCCAGTTAGGTCTGTTCAAAGGAAGATGTTCATCAATCAGATTCGGCAGAGTGGTAGGTCGTCTGTTGCCAAGGACATTCTTTCTGGCTTTGATGAGGATCTGCTCACGTTCCTCGGTGGTGAATAAAGTCTTAAGAAGCTGCTGACAGTCGTCCCAAGTGGGACTGTATGTAGTATAGATTAAAACAGATCAGTGAAGCCCCTAGGGTCCTCAGAAAAGGGGGTGCTTCTGAGCCTTCCAGTTATATAGATCACTACTTAAGAAAGGCCAATACTGATAAGTGTGTTCCCCATTGGGACTGGTACCGCCCAGTGCCCGGATTGGGAGGATGGGGGCCCTGGCAGAAGTGGAAGAGGGTTCCTCCTCTGGAGTCTCCTCTCAGTTCCTGCAAGGCTTGAGTCCCCTGTGCTGGTCCTGGAGTTGGTGAAGGAGGTGCCGATGGAGAGGCAGTCCAGTGGGGAGGCTCTGGAAGTTCAGCTGCCTCGGGTTGGTGTGGTGCAGCAGTGGCATAGGGTGGGAGGGTTTTCCTTAAGATCTAGATCTAACAGGGACAGATAGAGATTCGATCCCTCCTGCAGAATAGGCTTCTTAGGAGGATTGGGGGTTTTGCGGATAATGATGACCAGTAGGGGGGTTTGGAGCTTGTCTCAGTAACAGCCAATACCTTGGGGGTTCTTCCTGATTTTCATGAATAAAGGGTTTCAGCCAAGGAGGGGGTGTGATGGTTAAATTTATTTGTCAATTTGATCTATGTAATAATCCATGGTAATCTTGGGCAGGTCTCTGAGCTTGCCTGCAGGAAGGATTGACAAAATCCTTTTGGGATTTTGGAGAAGGGAGGAGTTCCCTTCTCCAGAGTGACCTCTTCTCCCCAGTGGGTAGGTCTTCCAAGGGGAATAAATATAAGGATGCTTGAGGGGAAGGAAACCCTCTTCCTTCCTCCCCTGGCTTCTAGTGCTTGTTCATGACTTGCATTCACATTCTGCTCTCTTACCCTTCTTGGACATCGGAATCCAGTTTCCTCAGCCTCACATCGTGGACTGAAGAGCAGCCGCTCCCCAGGGAGCCTTCAGGCCTTCTGGGCTGGATTGGGACTGCTGAGGCCTCCAGCCACGTGGACTGAACAGCTACTGGTTTCTTCACCTGTGGGCCTGCAGGCTGCTATTGTTGGACTGTCGTAAGCTACCCCAATAAATTCCCTTTTATTATAATCCATTCTACCAACTCTGTTTCCTTTAGAGAACCCTAATACAGGGGGGTTCTCTAATAAGGCCTGCCATATCAAGATGTAAGGATATTGGTCAGGATGACCATGAATGCTAGGTCTATTGGCAACATTATGGACCTTCTTAATTGTGTCTAAAGAGAAGGTTCCTTGGGGAGGCCATCCTACATTGAAGGTTGGCCATTCTGCTGAACAGAAAGTATTGAATTTACCTTTTCTCAACTCCACGCCATAATTATATCCTCTGGCACGGACTTCAGAGAAATGACTCAGAAGGAGAGTCTTTGGGGTCACTTGAGCCTGTCCCACAATTATCAAAAGGAAAGGACAAACAAAGGAAAAGAGAACAAAGGACACAACACCAGCAGTAAACCAGATTTGCACAGGACTCTCCATCACCCACCGGACGGTCAACCACACCAATCTCACAGGTGCAAAGCCATTCACACCATTCACACCCAGATCAGGATCCTTACCAGAAATCAGCCCAAACAGTGTCCACTGGGGACGTTGCTTCGTCTCCTAACTGTCGGGGATGTCACCCATGACCTTCAGCAGTGGAACCTCCAGGGGCATAACCCTTTCCTTCCACCCAGATGAGAATTCTCAACCAGACCCAGAAGGGACCTCTCAGTCCCTCCAGATGGAGGTGGCCAGTCCTCCTTCCACGGTTTTCCTGAACCTTGGTATCAGGGTTGTCTGTTCCCTTGAGGAGGGGTCTAATACTGTCAAGTCCCCAAATGTTAGGGTCTGAGGTCGACCACCCCTCAGGAGGACAGAGGACACATGTGATAATGCAAGGTTTATTTCCAGCTAGCTGGGGTCCAAGTATCTGCCCGGCACATTGGGTTTCAATATGGACCCCGTCTGCAAGTTTCTTTCAGCTTATACACTGTTTAAGCAAGCAAGCATACATCATCCAGCAGCTACTCATTATCTGTGCAATGCACATCTCTGGCCCGTGACCTTCGGCCCACATCCCTGGACATCCTTGGTGGTCACATATACATTCCAGGAACCTAATCTCTTGACAAACATCTGGCGTTCTGGTTGCCACAGCCCATGACCTCCTGCCCTCTTTTACCATGAGTGAGTTACTTCCTTCCTCTGGGAAGAGGACTGGCGGGGAGTGGGTTGTTTTATACAGCAGTCATCCATCCTGTCATGGCTGTTCTTAAGCTAAAGCAGATCCTAACAAGTCCTTCCTGGGAATATACGCATGTGCCACCATGCCAAGTTTATGCAACACGGAAGATCAAATTCAGAATTTCATGCATACTAGGCAGGTTCTCACCGAGCAACCTATATAGTCTCACAATCACCTTCATGAGATGTTACTATTACTTTTATTTATTTATTATTATTTTAGTTTTTTTTCTTTGGTTTTTCGAGGTAGGGTCTCGCTCTAGTCCAGGCTGACCTGGAATTCACTATGTAGTCTCAGGGCGGCCTCGAACTCACAGCAATCCTCCTACCTCTGCCTCCCAAGTGCTGGGATTAAAGGTGTGTGCCACCACGCCGGGCCCTATTTTAGTTTTTTGAGGTAGGGTCTCACTCTAGCCCAGGCTGACCTAGAGTTCACTATGTAGTCTCAGGGTGGCCTTGAACTCACTTTGATCCTCCTATCTCTGCCTCCCAAAGTGCTGTGACTAAAGGTGTGCACCACCATGCCCAGCTATTTTGAAGAGAAGGAAAGATAGGGAGAAAGTAAATGTGGGTGTGCCAGGCCCTCCTACCCCTGCAAATGAACTCCAGATGTATGCACCACTTTGTGTATCTGGCTTTACATGGGTACTGGGGAGTTAAACATGGGTTGCCAGGCTTTGCAATCAAGGGTCTTTGACTGCTAAGCCACCTCTCCAGCCCCTTTTCTATCTTCTTCTTTTTCTTTTTACAAGGCAGGGTCTCACTCTAGCCCAGGCTTACCTGGAACTCTCGAGCTCACTGTGATCCCCTGCTTCCGCCTCTTGAGTGTTGGGTTAAAGGTACACAATACCATGCATGGAAAGTGGAAGAAGAGCACAGACACTTTGAGGTTGTCCTCTGATTTCCACATGCACACCACGGCACACATGGACCATACACACACATGCAAATATTTTTATTTTATTTTATTTTCGAGGTACGGTCTTGCTCTAGCTCAGGCCTACCTGGAATTCACTCTGTAGTCTCAGGCTGGCCTGGAACTCACAGTGATCCTCCTACCTCTGTTTCCCAAGTGCTGGGATTAAGGAGTGTGCCACCATGCCATGCCACTGGCTTGTAAATAAAATTTAAAAAGATAATAGGAAACCAGGTGTGGTGGTGCATGCTTTTAATTCCAGCACTCAGGTGGCAGAGGTAGGAGGATCACTGTGAGTTCAGGGGCAGCCTGAGACTACAGGGTAAGTTCCAGGCCAGCCTGGGCTAGAGCAAGACCCTACCTAAAAAAAATAGAAGACTCATAGACAAATAATAGCTTCTCAGTGGAAAGTTCTGGCAGATACTCCCAAAGGCAAAGTACCCTGGTTAGCATTGCCAGTGATGAGTCAGAGTGACATCAAAACATTACTATGTGTGACGCTGTCAGCATGTGTCACCTCTCTGGTATCCTTCCCAGCAATGAATAAGCCTCAGACTAAACAGGAAAAACCAAGTTGAGCGTATTCTATGTGTGCAGAATATCACCGGCCAGTATTCCTGGGTTACAAAAGGAAATATACAGGTGGCTTTGGGGGAGATGGCTCTTTGGTTAGAAGCTCTTGGTGCACAAACTTAACAACCTGAGTTTGGATCATAAAGCCATGACAGTTAAGTCTTTCAGGCAAGTTCCATAGATTCCATGCCTGACCCCCCTGCCTTTGAGTGGGAGGTGTCTCTAACCTAAATTCTAAAACTGATTGGTCAGGCATGGATCAACCAGCTGTCTCTCTGACTTACCTGGCCCAGGTCATATAATTCACTGAAATTGGAAATCCAGTTCTCTCCCTGTTGCAGTCAGCTTTCTAGCTGCTGAGCAGAAAGAACCCAAACAAAAGCGGCTTGTGGAGGAATGGGTTTATTTGGCTTACAGACTCGAGGGGCGATTCCATCCAGGCAGGGAAAACGATGGCATGAGCAGAGGGTGGACATCACCTCTGCCACAGCACTGCAAACAATGGCAGGAAGGTGTGCCAAATACTGGCAAGGGGAAGCTGGCTTATAACACTCATAAGTCTGCCTCCAACAACACAGCTCCAGCGAGGTTGTAAAACCCAAACTGCCATCAGCTGAGGATTGATCATCCAGAACACATTCATTTGTGGGGACACCTGGATCAAACCATGACACTCCCCAACATGGTAGGCTAGCAGAAGGATGTTGGGTGAGGGGCTGAGGTTTCTTTCCCACATGGACCTTTTTCCTCATGATGGGAACCCTCTGTTACCTTTCTTTCTTTTGCTTATTTGGCTGAGCAGCACAGACTCTGCCGTTTTGATAAAACGTCTTCCACATGCTCTATCCACACTGGTAGCTAGAGATCTCTGTAACTTCCCATTTTCTTTTAAATAAAGTCTCCCACTATACTTTTTCCTCTGGTGGTCTATAATTTTAATTCCTTAACTTTATAGACAAGAATTCAGGTACTCCTTAAATTATGAGGCACATTGGTATTCTTTAAATTCTAATCCCCAGCTCCCCTGTTACAAAGCTGGATACAAATAGGATATTTGTCTGTAATTCCAGCATTCCTAAAGCCATGGGAGGTGGAATCAGGAGAGGACCCGTTAGTCCAGCATTCCCAGCACAAACACAAGAGAGACCCTGTTTCAAACAAGGTGGAATGTGAGGACTGACACTGAGGTTGTCCTTTAATTTCCACATCCATGCTGTTGTACGTGTGGACACACACAAGTGAGAAAACCCTGGGCTGGGAAGATGGATCAGCACTTAAGGGTGCTGTAAAGCCCAGGTTCGATCCCCAGTACCCACCTATAACCACATGCACAAGTGGCACATGCATCTGAAATTTGTTTGCAGTGACAAGAGGCCCTGGTGTTTTCTTTCTCCTCTTACAAATAAATAAATGAATTCCTAATAAAGTCTATATCACAGTAGTAGAATTACCTAAACTACTGGGTGTGGTGATGCATGCCTTTAATCCTAGCACTTGGGAGGCAGAGGTAGGAGGACTGCCTTGACTTCAAGGCCACCCTGAGACTACATAGTGAATTCCAGGTCAGCCTGAGGTAGAGCAAGACCCTACCTCAAAAAACAAAACAAAACAAAAACAAAAACAAACAACAAACAAACAAACAAAAAAACAACAAGAGGGGCTGGAGAAATGGCTCAGCAGTTAAGGAACTTGCCTCCAGAACCTAAGGACCCCGGTTCAATTCCCCAGTACCCACGTAAGCCAGATAGATGCACAAGGTGACACATACATCTGGAGTTCGTTTGCAGTGGCTGGATGCCCTGGCATGCTCATTCTCTTTCTCTCTGTCTGTCTATATCTCTCTGCTTGTAAATAAATAAAAAGAAAATATTAAAAAAAACAAGAAATAAAACAAGCAAATCCCCCCCCCCGCCCCAAAGCAGGGTCTCACTCTAGTGTAGGCTGTCCTGGAACTCACTCTGCAGCTCAGGCTGGGATCGAATCCACGGTAATCCTAGCTCAGCCTCCTGAGTGCTGGGATTAAAGGTGTGTGTCACAGTGACCAACTTTTTAAAAATTTGCTTGGGTTTTCGCCCTGCCTCCCCACCCCTGGTAGAGTCTTTCTCCAGCCAAGGCTAACCTGGACTTCACTATGTAGTCTCAGGCTAGCCTCAAACTCATGACAGTTCTCTTGATTCAGCCTCCTTAGTGCTGAGATTACAGGTGTGAATCACCATGCTTGATTTTAAAAAAAGTTAATTTCTCTTTTAAAAATTTATTTTGCACTTACTGTTTCTAGCTGTGTACTTATCTGGGGCTTAGCTCTTGAATAGGAGGCCAGAAATTTCAAGGTGATCCAAGCTCCAGCCAGAATGATTGAGGTTGTTAGCAACAACCGTCTGGGGAAGAAAGTCCACCTGAAGTCACCAATGACACCATTGGGAACCTTAAGAAGCTGATTGAGGCTCAAACTGGCACCATTGGAACAAGATTGTTCTTAGGAAGTGGGGCACAATTTTTAAGGTCCATGTGTCTCTGGGGGACTATGAAACTGATGATGGTATGAACCTGAAGTTTTATTACCAGTAGGGCAGAATTCCTTCCCCTGCCCTGCTCCCCCTCCTCCAGTCACTGGTACAGATGCTGGCTTATAACAATTCACACGATTAAAACTTAGATGCTAAAATAAATTATTTTTGTGTGTGTGCTCATGTTTGTGTCTGGGTGTGCTTGTAGAGGACACATTCTTTGAGATGGGGTCTCTTGCCTCCAGAACAATTGCCAGACTTCAAACTGTCAGAACATGGGATTCTCCACCTCCCATTGCTGTAGGTAGACTGGGATCACAGACATATGCACCGAGGTAGTGGTCAGACATGTTGGAAACTACATGGATGTATATGTCCTGTGTGGTGGTTTGAATGTACGGCCCCGTAGACTCAGGTGTTTTTGATTAAGATTGAGCACTTGAGTCTCCAGTGGGCAGAACCCTTCTGGGGAAGAGGTGTGTCACTGGAGTGTTCAGAACAGTTGCATTTCTGGCTGTTCGTGTTTACTGGCTGTTGGAACTTGCTGGTGTGTCTTTTTCTCTGTCTACTATGGATATATATATCTATGGAAGTGAGCCAGCTTCTTCCGCCATTGATGGTGTTCCCAGCAGGCTTTACAAGCAAGGGCTTTAACCACTCAGTTATCACCTCAGCCCCAATTTCTTACTTTTTAATAAATGTGCTGTGGTTACGTAAGATGTCAGTACTATAAGCAGCTGTGTGAGGCGGGGAAGATAGCCAATAGAGAAAAGCATTTGCTGTGCCATCGTGAAGAGCTGAATCTTGATTCCCCAGCACCCACCTAAAATGCTAAATCGGGAAGGAGGACAGAGACAGGTGGAGCCCAGGGGCTTCCTGAGTAGCCAGTCTAGCCAAAAAATGGTAAGCTGTAGGTTCAGTGATAGATCCTAGGTCAAGGGAATCAGTCAGAGAGAGCTGGAGGACACCTGGTATACGCATGCAGCCTCTGCACAGGCATACACACACATGCCCACACACACATGGGCACCACACACAACACCACACACATACACACATGGGCACCACACACACACACACACACACACACACAGACAGCTGGATGAAATGTAAATGGTCACTTCCTGTGCTATTTTTAGAACTTTTCTATAAATCTAACATTATCGTTACACTTTAAAAACAAGGAAGCCTAGAAAGTAGAAATGTTACTATGTTCATTTTTCCCAGAAGGAAATTAAAGTACAGAGAGGTGAAGATACTCATCTAAAGCCAGCCCTTGGGGCATGAAGCAGGAGCATGAGGAGTTCAAGATCATCATCAGCTACACAGCGAGTTGGAGATCAGTCTCAGCTACATGAGACCTTGTCTCAAGGTAAATTGCTCAGCGGTTAAAGGTGCTTGCTTACAAATCCTGGAAAGCCAGATGTAAAAAGTGTCATAAGCATCTGACATCTGTTTGTAGAAGCAAGAGATCCTGGTATGAATGTGTGCATAGAAACATGTGAAAATAAATAAAAATAACAGAAAAAAGCCTAATCATAATACAAAAAAGAAAAGAAAAGAAAACACATCTGTCCAGGGCCACACAGCCGGGAAGGAATAGCACACGTCTCAAGACTGAAAAATAAAGATTTGAAGTCCCTAGATTTATTTTAGGTGTGTATGCACCTGTGTATACAGACGTGTGCACTCAGTGCACATATATGTGAGGAGGCCAGAGGAGAGCCTTGGCCTTTCTGTCACTCCTTATAGTTTTGCTTGACACAAGGCCTCTCCCTCACCACAGAGCTGCTCTTTTCAGTCCAGGAGCCCCAGTGAGTCTCAGGTTTTTGTTCCCCATTGGACTGGGGTTACAGGTGTGCATGGCCATGCCCAATTTTCTTTTCTTTCTTTTTTTTTTTTGAGGTAGGGTCTTGCTCTAGCCCAGGCTGACCTGGAATTAACTATGTAGTCTCAGGGTGGCCTTGAACTCACAATGATTCTCCTACTTCTGCCTTCATAGTGCTGGGATTAAAGCTGTGCACCCCCATCCCTGGCTCATGTCCAACTTTTTGTTTTGTTTTTTTTTTGGTTTTTCAAGGTAGGGTCTCACTCTAGCCCAGGCTGACCTGGAATTCACTCTGTAGTCTCAGGCTGGCCTTGAACTCACGGAAATCCTCCTACCTCTGCCTCCCGAGTGCTGGGATTAAAGGCGTGGGCCACCGCGCCCGGCTTCTCATGTCCAACTTTTTATGTGGGAGATGGGAAATAAATCTCAGGTGGTATCAGGCCGTCATGTGTAATCGGCAAGCACTCACGGGCTGATCTCTCTAGCCCAGGCTAGCCTCAAACTCAAGGTGATAGATCCTCCAATCTCCACTTCCTCAGTGCTGGGACCCAGCTCTCTGTGGCCTTTCTTTGGCTGAAACAAAGAGCTGCATTTTCTGGTTCCATCTCTGTCTCCCAAGTCTCCTGCCAAATGAGCCATCCGGCGACAAGGCCGCTGCAGTAAATGTCTTCATGCATATTGTCATTCTTTGCACCCAGGCTTGCACTTCTTCAGACCACTTACTAAGAAGACAGGCCAGTATTTGTCCTTCTGAAATCTCACCACCTTGCTCACACCCATCAGCACTGGTCCAACAGCCTCACCTGTTTGTTGTTCTCAAGTGTTCTGACTCCTGCTGGCCTGGTACACCTGCCCTGTAAAAAAAAAAAAGGCAGCACTGGCTGAAGAGATGGCTTAGCGGTTAAGGCATTTGCCTGCAAAGCAGATTCCCCAGAGCCCATATAAGGCCAGATGCACAAGAAGGTGCATGCATCTTTCATTTGCAGTGGCTGGAGCTCCTGACACACCCATTCTCTGTGCCTGCCTCTCTCTCTCAAATAAATAAATAAAATATTAAAAAAAATAAAATAGGGGCTGGTGAGACGGCTCACAGTTTAAGGTGCTTGCCTGCAAAGCCTAACGACCTGGGTTTGATTCCCCAGTATTCACATAAAGCCAGATGCACAAGGTGGCCCATGCATCTGGAGTATTTGCAGTGGTTAGGTGCCCTGGTTCTCTCTCTCTCTCTCTCTCTCTCTCTCTCTCTCTCTCTCTCTCTCTCTCTCTCTCTCTCTCTCTGTCTTTCTCTCTGCTTGCAAATAAAATAAAATAAAAAGTTGGTTTGGGGAGATAACTCAGTGGTTAAAGGTGTTTGCTTGCAAAGCCTGACTGCCTGGGTTCAATTCCCCAGTATGCATATGAAATACCAAATGGCACATGCGTCTGGAGTTCACTGCAGCAGCAAGAGGCTCTGGTGTGCCCATTCTCTTTTTTAAAAACGGGGCATGAAGCCAGGTGTGGTGGTGCACTCTCAAGGTAGAGGTAGGAGTATTGCCATGAGTTCAAGGGGCTACAGAGTGAGTTCCAGTCAGCCTGGGCTAGAGTGAGACCCTGCTTAAACACATGCACACAACAAACAAAGAATGGTCTGGAATAAAACATCCTCCCTTTGCCAGCTCCCCTCGTTGCTCTTCCAGGAAAGAAGAAATGGAAACATAAAAAGACCCTCACCTCTACTATTCTCGCCCCAGAAGATGGTGGTGAGTTGTGTTCTTAATTTTGTGGGTGGTTAATGAGCATGGCTTGGAATGGAGAGAGGGCTTAGCAGTTAAGGTGTTTGCTTGCAAAGCCTAACGACCCAGGTCCAATTCCCCAGAATCCATGTAAAGCCAGATGTACAAAGTGGTGCATGCGTCTGGAGTTTGCAGTGGCTAGAGGCTATGGTGTGCCCATTCTCTCTCTCTGTCCTTGCAAATAAATTAAAAATACTAAAAAACAAAAAAAAAATGGGAAAGGCTGGGAAGATGGTTCAGTGATTGAAGGCAAATGTTCACAAAGCCTGCCAAACAGGATTTAATTCCTCAGTCACCCATGTAAAGCTGGATTCAGAAAGTGGCATGTGCATCTAGTGTTCATTTGCAGCAGTAAGAGACTCTGGCACATCCAAACACCACACACACACACCCAGAGTATAATTTTTTTTTTAAATGAAAGAAAGCTCATGCTTATCTATGATCCCAGCACTCGGGAGGCAGAGGTAGGAGGATTGCCTCAAATTTGAGGGAGGCCAGCCTAGAGTACGTAGTGAATTTCAGATCAGCCTGGGCTAGAGTAAGACTTCACACACCGCTGGGATGAATCTCCAAACCAGGCACAGTTGTGGGAGGAAAGGATTTATTGAAGCTACAGATCCAGGGGAAGTTCCATAATGGAGAGAGAGGCTGGCCCATCTCACAGGTCCAAGCAAGAGGGAAACCCATCACCAGCACCAGACACACAATAGCAGCCAGGAGAGGGGGGAGATTTTCTCCCCCTCGGGAACTCCTTCCTGCACCGCCCTCCCGGGAAGGGAAGTTCACTTCTAGCTCCCCGAGCTTCCTCACATCCTGCCCCCTCTGAGAGGCTGCCTTCCTGTGAACATCCTCAGAGACTCAGGCAGAGGTAGAAGTGTTGTCTTGAGTTCAAGGCCAGCCCGAGACTGCGTGGTGAAGGCCAGGTCAGCCTAGTGAGACCCTACCTCGAAAAAGGTCACGTTGACAACAAAACGTAATCATCACACCCTCTTACTTATTTTTCTGTTTTCACGGTTCAATTTGTAGTTAAGCCGGACTCAACCGGTGATCCTGCTCCAACCTCCGAAGCGCAGGCACGCGCTTGCTTTCTTCCCTTCTTTTCTTGTCAAGGAAGGTCTCCCTCCAGCCAGGCTCGGCTGGCCTCAGCCTTGCGCCCCTCCTCCTCTCCTTCCCCGTGCGTGTGCGCGTGCGCGCGCGCGCAGGGACGGAGCCCAGGGCCTGGCGCCGGTCCCTCTGGGAGGAGGGGCCGCCCGTCGCGGCCCTCGAGCGCCCCGGCGGGAAGCGCGCCGACGTCGCGGGGAGCTTCGCCCGCCAACCCGCTCCCTCCCTTTCTCCAGGCGCCGGAGCTCCGGGCCCGGCTACTGAGAAGCGCGGGAGTCCAGGCTGCGCTCGCCCGGCTCGCCCACGGGCGGACGCCCACGCGCGCGGCCCGGGCTCAGCGCCCCGCGCGCCGCTCGGTCTATAAATGGCCCGCGGCCGCGGCCGCGAGTCGGCGCGTGACGTCACCGCGCCGCCGCCCGCGCCGCCCGCGTCCTGCCGCCAGGGGGCGCCGCTGCCCCCGCCTCAGCCTGGCACCTGTCACCCCGGCCCTGGGGAGACGGGTCCAGGGCCAACCTTGGCTACAGAATGAGACCCTGCAGAGAGCGAGCGAGCGAGCGAGCGAGAGACAGAGAGAGAGAGAGAGAGAGAGAGAGAGAGAGAGAGAGAGAGAGAGAGAGGAGAAAGGGAGAGGAGGAGAAAGAGGAGAGAGAGAGAGGAGAGGGGGAGAGAGGGGAGAGAGGAGGAAGGGAGAGGAGGAGAAAGGGAGGAGAGAGCGAGCGCGCGCTAAGAAGACAGCACTGATACGTCTGTCTGACAGATGGGAGGGTAAAAAACAGGAGAGCCTGTCTCCAACAGGGGAAACAGGGACTCACACGCAAAGTTGTCCTCTGACCACCACGCACACATTGTGGCTTGTGCGCACACTCATCAGACATGGTGGCATACGCTTTTAATTCTAGCTAACTTGGGTAGATGGGAGAATTGCAAGTTCGAGGCCGTATCAGTGGGCTCCTTCCTCCGACGGAGAAGCAGAATGGGAACCAAGCATCATGGTCACACCTTTAATCCCGGCACTCGCGTGGCTGAGGTAGGAGGGTTGTTGTAAGCTCGAGTCCAGACTGGGGCTACAGTGAGGTCCAGGTCAGCCTAGGCCAGAGTGAGACTTTTCTTTGAACAAAACAAACCAATATGGGGATTATTGGGACCAGAGCCAGGGAACAGGTGGATGTGGGAGGGTAGCAGGGGTGAACCTGAACAATTCTATATATAAATGGCGCCTGGGTGGCACATGCCTGTAGTACCATAATTTGGGAGTCAAAGACACGATCTAGAGTTCAAGGCTAGCCTGACTTCACGGGACCATTTCCCCACCAAAATTTTGTTGTTATACCCACTCTTGGGCTGGAGAGATGGCTCAGCAGTTAAGGCACTTGCCTGCAAAGCCTAACAACCCATGTCCCATTCCCCAGCGCCCATGTAAAGTCGGATGCACAAAGTGTCGCATGCATCTGGAGTTCACTTGCAATAGCTAGAAGTCTTGGAGCACCCATTCTGTCTGTCGCTCTTCTCTCTACCTCTCTCTGCTTGCAAATAAATAAATAAAAACACAAAATCCAAAAAAATCCACACTTTTTATTTATTTTATTTGATGTAGGGTCTCACTGTAGCCCAGGCCAACCTGGCGTCATTCTGTAGTCCCAGGCTGGCCTCAGACTCATAGTGATTCTCCTTCCTGGTTCCCAAGTGCTGGGATTAAAGGCATGTGCCACCATGCCCAGTTTAAACCCACTCTTGAGGCCAGGTGTGGTGGTTCAGCTCATTAATCGCAGCACTCCCGAGGCTGAAGTAGGAGGATTGCCATGAATTCAAGATAGCCTGGGCTTCAGAGTGACTTCCGGGTCAACCAGGGTTAAAGTGAGACCCTACTTAGGTTGGAGAGATGGCTCAGTGGTTAAAGGCTTGCTTGCAAAGCCCAATGGTCCAAGTTTGATTCTCTGGTACCTATGCAAAGCCAGAGGCACAAAGTGGGGCATTTGGAGTTTATTTGTAATGTTAAGAGGCCTTGGTGCAGCCATTCTCCCCCCTCTCTTTCTCCTCTCTGCTTGAAAATAAGCAATAAATTAAAAAATATTTTTTAAAGCCAGGCGTGGTGGCGCATGTCTATAATCCCAGCACTCGGGAGGCAGAGGTAGGAGGATAGCCGTGAGTTCAAGACCACCCTGAGACTACATAGTGAATTCCAGGTCAGCCTGGGCTAGAGCGAGACCCCACCTTGAAAAACAAAAACATACATACATACATACATATATATATATGTATATATTAAAAGAGAGTGAGGCCCTACCTCAAAAAACTATGGGTTGGTGAGGATGGAGAGATGATTCAGTGGATAAAGTGCATGAGAACCTGAATTCACCCCCAGCACCCATCTACAAAGGCAGAGCACACCTGTAAGCCCAGTCCTGAGGGGCTGAGACAGGAGAATCAAGGGTTTCAGCCAGTGATCAGCCAGTTGAGCCCAAAGCAAAGCAAACAAACAAAAGCCAGGCAGCTTTCCCTTCAGTGAGAGAATCTTAGCTCTTAGCTCGTTGCCAGCAAATTGTGCGGCTTTTTTGGCTTTCCGGCGCTGAGGACCAAACCTCGGGCCTGTGCTTGCTGGGCAAGTGTACCACTGAGCAACCTAAATTGTGCGCCCTTAACACAACATGAGTGTGTGACAGGCTGCTGTGACACACTACCCAGTGTCGTTATCCTGGCCAATCTGACATGATGTAGGGATGGTGTTCACTTTCGTGGTCCAGGGGAGAGCTGGCCAGATCAGACCCAGGACCGCTCACTCTTGCTCGGCAGGCTTGAGCAGGGCACTATTCCTGGTCCGGGGCGGCTACACGAACGGCCGCAGGACAGGAGGCACATTAAGGATCTCTCTTACTCCAGATCCTGAGGGCTGGGATTACAGGCGTGCGCCACCACGCCCGGCTGCTGCTTTCTTTCTTTCTTTCTTTCTTTCTTTCTTTCTTTCTTTCTTTCTTTCTTTCTTTCTTTCTTTCTTTCTTTCTTTCTTTCTTTCTTCTTCTTCTTCTTCTTCTTCTTTCTTCCTCTTCCTCTTCCTCTCCTCCTCCTCCTCCTCCTCCTCTTCCTCCTCCTCCTCGTCTTCTTTTTCTTCTCTCTCTCGTTTGTGTGTTTGAGAGAGAGAGAGAGAGACAAAGGCTCACTCTGTGTTGTACTCAACATTTCTTGTTGCTACATGAAGAACCCTAGAAAAAGCAGCTCGTGGGAGGATGGACTCTAGGGAAAGCTCCATCCTGGCATGGAAAATGATGATGTGAGCAGAGGGTGGACATTACTTCCACCACAGCACTGCAAACAGCAGCTGGAAGGTGTGCCAAACACTGGCAAGGGGAAGCTGGTTTATAACCCCCATAAGCCCACCCCAGCAACACACCTCCAACAAAGTTTCAATATCCAAACTGCCATCAGCTGGGGATTGAGCATTCAGAACACATTTGTTTGTGGGGAACACCTGGATCAAACCATCACAATCCACCCCTGGCCTCAAAAACTAATAATCATACATGATGTAAAATGCAATGCATTTAGCTCAACTCCAAAAGTCCCCAGTTTTTCTTTCAGCTGAGTCATAATACCACAAAACAAAACTCATAATGGCACAGAGCATTCACACTGCAAAAGATAGCAGTGGGCATAGCAAAGACAGATTGAACCAATGCAAGATTTAAAACAAACAGGGCAACATCAAACTCTAACCCCAAGTTCGATAATAACCAGTGATGGGTCTCTTGCCATTCTGATTTCACCCTCCAGCTTGGCTACTCACAGTCCAGAAAAGCTTCGTCTGGTGCTGGCAGTTCTCCTTGGCAGCCATCCATAGTCCTGGCATTCACTGGGTCTCCACCGTAACCCATGGTTCATCCTCATGGCTCCAACGGCTCTCTACACAGGCAGTCCAACCCACTGCTTCACACTGCCCATGGCCATTCCAAAAAGCAAAACTGTGTTGCGAATCTAATGACCCTCTCTTCCTGTATTTGTTAGACTCCATAGTACCAGGTGGGCCACCAATTTGTTAATCCAGGGGGGAATAAAGCTGAGTTTGAAGAGCAGGAAACCTCCGTTAGCATTCACGTCCCTCGCTTTAGGTCTGTATTCTCCCTGCTGTCCCAATGCGGATCAGCTGGCCCCGTCTCAATGGTGGTCATCTCTCAAACAACCGCAGCTGAATGGGCAGCAGTTTCAGCCCAAAGGTTTCTTTTCCTTCTGTGCATCTCCATCTGCTCACACCAGCCCATTTCTACACAATGCAACCCTGCACAGGTTCTCAGGACACAGGTAGGCAGAAGCAGCAAGCCTCTCACACAAGCTGCCTCCAGACCAGTCTAGACAAAAGTTATTTCTCACCCTTGTAAACCAAACCTCACAGTCCATAGTTCTGACTACATTCAGGTCTTTTTTTTTTTGAGGTAGGGTCTCACTCTAGCCCAGGCTGACCTGGAATTCACTATGTAGTATCAGGGTGGCCTTGAACTCACAGTGATCTCCTACCTCTGCCTCCCGAGTGCTGGGATTAAAGGTGTGCGCCACCACGCCTGGCTGCACTTAGGTCTTTTAACTTGAACCAGAATGGTCCATCAAGCTGTACCGATAGCACTGCAAGGCATTTCTTAGGCCGAGGTTTCAAATTCTTTCACATTCCTCCTGCAAGTCAGTTCCAAAAGGCCAAAGCCACAGAATCAGGACTCCAGCAGCAGGGGGACCGATCCCACTCTCTGGTACCAAAACCAAAAAAAGGTTGTAGACACTCTTTCTTGTTGCTCTGACAAAGAAACCAACAACAATAACAAAAAAGCAGCTCATGGGAGGAATGGATTTATCTTGGTTTATGGACTCAAGGGGAAGCTCCATGATGACAGGGAAAACGATGGCATGAGCAGAGGGTGGACATCACCTCTGCCACAGCACTGCAAACAGCATCAGGAAGGTGTGCCAAACACTGGCAAGGGGAAGCTGGTTTATAACCCCGTAAGCCCGCCCCCCAACCACACAGGTCCAACAAGGTTCTGTAGCGGGGTGAGTTGAGGATTAGAATTTAGATAATGCCCAGCAAAAATTCCAAATGCGCCCCAAAATTTAAGGAGTACCTGGACTCTTGTCTACAAAGAATTAAATTCGTAGACAAATAGACATTAAGGTATAGTGGGAGACTTTATTTAAGGGAACATGGGAAGTTACAGAGTTCTCCAGCCACCAGTGTGGGGAGAAAATGTGGAGAGTTTTTACAGAATTTATGCTGCTCAGAAAACAAGAAGCAGAAGAAAAGATAACAGAAGGCTCCCATCATGAGGAAAAAGGTTCATGTGGGAAAAATCTGGAGCTTTCCTTCACCCCAAACATTAGATGAGGGAAGGCTCCATTAGGCTGGGTTGGGGGAAGGCCTTACCTTTCTAAGGCCTGGAGATTCAGAAATCCTTCTTCTAGGCCATGTGAATGAGAGAGAGGCAGGATTATCTGTTCAGTCAGTGTTTGCTGTCCTAGGTGGGCAGGGAGACAGGTGGTTGGTTCATACCTGACCAGTTTTAGCATCTAGGTTTTAGTTCTAGCTAGACATCTCCCACTCAAGCAGAGGGTGCCTATGGAGCGTGCCTGAACCCCCCCCCCCAAGCAATAACCCGAACTGCTGTTAGGGTATTGGGGTGTGGAAGTGAAAAAAAATAAAGCGCCAGAAAAAAGCACATACATGTTTAAGAAACAAGAATTAACAAGAATACCCATTTTTATCCTGTAGGAGGCAGAGCAAAGCTCCGACGGGAGGGGTTAGGAGGAGCTTGGCAACATTGTGTGGGGTCTCTCCTAAACTGCCATCAGCTGGGGAGCGAGCATTCAGAACGCATTTGTTTGTGGGGGACACCTGGATCAAACCATCACACTCTGTATCCCAGGCGGTTCTAGAATTCACTATGCCATACAGGCTGGCTTCAAGCTCAGGAGACCTTGCAACATCCTGAGAACATGGGGTTATAAAGGTATACATTACCACCTCTACTTAGGCCTGGGATCTTGTCCGCCCAGATCTCGTTTGTTTTGTTTTTTCGAGGTAGGGTCTCGCTCTAGTCCAGGGTGACCTGGAATTCACTATGTTCTCAGGGTGGCCTTGAACTCACGGCAATCCTCCTACCTCTGCCTCCGGAGTGCTGGGATTAAAGGCCTGCGCCACCACGCCCGGCTTCGCCCAGATCTTTATGAGGGAGGGGCTGACGGGGTACAACTGAGCACCATACTCTCAGCAGGAATAAAGCTATTACTGCCTGAGGTCCGCCCCTGTGCAAGCGTGGTGTTGGGCACACTGGTGGCAATATTTCTTCTGTCCTTCACCACATTCACAGGAGGCAGGCACTACCATTAGCCCATTTTACAGATGTGACAGTGGAGACCAGAGAGGAGAAGGGCATTAACTAAAGCTGTATATAGAGAGAGTGTTGGTGTCTGGAGTTAAGCCCAAAATGGGGCTTGCTAAACTACTTGGGAGGAAGGTTCTGTCTCAGGACTGGGAGAGGGATGGAGACCAGTGATCTCAGAGAGACTCAGGGCCCAGCGACAGGCAGGGATGAGGGAGGGTGGAAGAGAGCGGCCCCCTAGGTGGAAACAATGACACAATCAGCTCCCAATACCAAGGCCCTGACATCACGAGGTGGGCGTGGCCAGAGAACGGGGCTGTCAAACCCTGCAGCCAATGGGACTGGCTTGGAAGAGGCCCGGTCGCCTTCCCGAGCTTCAAAAACGTGCGAGGAGGGAAGAGGGTGCAGACGGAGCTTCGCCGCTGCAGTCGGGGTCGCGGTCCGGAGCCCACGGGTCGGGTCACCATGTCCTCTGCTCACTTCAACCGAGGCCCCGCCTACGGGCTGTCCGCTGAGGTCAAAAACAAGGTAAGGCTGCCTGGCCGCCAGCCCTGCTCCAGGGGTTCCCGAGCCTCCTCCTACGCCCAGCGACTTGGGGAAGGAGAGGGGGTCCCGTCCCCTTCAGCTATTGGGGGTGGAGTAGGGGACACCAGCATCCATAGTCAGAAGTGACTCGAGTTTTACGGAGACCCTCCACGTGATCGGCACGCTGTCAAACTCCAGTAAAAGTTCCTGGAGGGGATCCCGAGGGGGAAGAGGCCGCTCCTGGGAGGAGAAGAACCTTCTGGTGGGCCAGGCAGGGGGTTGGGGACCGCCAGGGCTACGCGCTGGGAACCGCTGCCTGCAGAGCCAGGAGGACGGGGATGCCAACCTCCCTGCTGTGGATGAGCAAAGTGGGGCTGAGGAAGGAGAAATCAAGGGCTAGAGCCCGAGGTAAGAACGGGGTCAGCTTCTCTAGGGCAGGGGTCCGGGTCCTGGCCCCGTTGGCACCCTCCCGAGAGGGCTGTCAGCCCCTTGGACGGAGGGGAACACTGAGGCTCAGGGCGGCTCTTCCCTGGTCTCTCAGTCAGGGGAACCCTGGTCTGGGGAATCCTCCGGACTTGGCGTTGGGGGCGGGTGCCTGGATGGGTGGGAGGTAGACGGCTACCCGCCCCCTCCCCCAGCCCAGCACCGGCCACAGAGCCGCCTCGCCATATAAGGCGGCCTCAGGGAGCCCAGGCCCGGCTATATAAGGGCCGGTTTGCTTTATAAAGCCGAGCTGATGAGGAGGGGGGCCCCAGGGCTGGGGCCAGGTGAGGGGCAGCTCTCTCCCCTCCCCAAGCTCCAGAAGAAGGGCCATTCCTGATTCCCCCAGAAGCTGGAAGCTGTGGCTGGCCTGGAAGGTCCCAGGAGAAAGAAAGCAAAACAAAACAAAACGACAAAACCAAACAAACAAAAAACAAAACCAACCAAACCAAACCAAAAACCCCTGATGTGTGGATTTGGGCAGCACAGACAAGACCTACAGGGGAGCATAATAAGACTTCCGAGATGGAGACCCCAGCAGGGACGCAAGGGCCGTGAGCCCCAGGCTTAGGGCAGGGACATGTGGCCCAGAGTTGGGGACCTCGCTGGGAAGACAGAAGGTGAGAAGATGAGGGGCTGCGGAGAAGCCCAAGGAAGCGCACAGGCAGGAGTCATGAGGAGATGAGGCAAGCCCTCATTTCTGACTAGAGGCAGAGCTGAACAGAGCGGGAGGTGAGGTTGGGGTGAGACAGAGCTATGTCCCCTGAAAACCAAGGCCTAAGGGGAGTTCCTCCTTAGGCTGTCCCCCCAGCTTAAGGCACCCTGTCTCTCCACAGGGGAAGGAGAAGGCACAGCCTGTGTCCCCCTCTCTCCCCAGCTCTAAGGATCTCCTTTCCTCCCCCTTGTCTATTCTCTAATGCCAAACCTCAGAATGCCAGGAATGGCCCCCTGGGCAGGTGCCACCTCAGCCCTGCCTGGCTCAACGCCTCTCTCATCCCCCCCCCATGGACATCGAGACAGAATTGCCTTAGTTGGGATGAGGAGAACCAGCCTGGTGGGGTGGGATGGGCCCGCGAGCCAAAGCTGCTCTCCGCTGCCCATGTCCTCACCGCCCTCTCTGTGGTCCCATCTCCAGCTGGCCCAGAAGTATGACCACCAGCAGGAACAGGAGCTCAGAGAATGGATTGAGGGGGTAACAGGGCGGCGCATCGGCAACAACTTCATGGATGGCCTCAAAGACGGCATCATTCTTTGCGAGTGAGTGGAACCTCATCAATGAGTGAGATGAAGATTCTCACAGGAAAAAAACCCCCCAAAACAAGTTCACATAGCAACTGGGTATGGCGATGTGCGCCTGCAATCTTAGCACTGGGGAGGCTGAAGCAGGAGGATTGCAGTGAGTTCAGGCTTCTATCTCAAAAACAAAGGAACAGCAGTGCTTGCTAGTGTACACCTTTTAATCCCCGCCCTGGGGAGGCTGAGACAGGAGAATTCCAGTGAGTTCCAGGCCAGCCTGTCTGGAGAGTGAGGCTGTCTCACAAAACACAACGAGCCTGGCATGGTGGCACACGTCTTTAATCCCAACACTGGAGAGGCAACGTGAGGAGGATCACCCAGAGTTCAAGGCCTCCCTGAGACTCCGTAGTGAATTCCAGGTCAGCCTGGGTTAGAGTGAGACCTTACCTCAAAAAACCAAAAACACAAAGAAGAAACAACAAAACACCAGAAACAAGGGTTTGGCTTGCATTTCAAGGCTGCAGTCCATCACGATGGGGAGGGTGGCAGGAGCTTGGGGAGACGTAGGCAGGCCTGTGCTTACCTCACTTTCTCCCGGTGATTTAGCCTGGGACCCCAGCATATGAAACACCCACTGTGAGGGTGAGTCTTTCTACTTCAGTCACTGACAGGCTCCTAGGTGATTCCAGATCCAATCAGTTTGACAATCTGTATTAGCCATCCTCCCGACCTACATGACTTCATTCATTCATTCATACAAGCACCTCCTCCTACGCATGTGCCAACCTCTGCTCCAGGCATGTGGGCAGTGAGGCAGGTTCCCCGTGGTGTTTACTGACAGCTTTAGCGCCAGTGAGGGAAATCAACCAAATAGATCAGGAGGTGGAGTTGTGCTTCGGGAGAGACCTGCTCGGTCCGCTTCCTGAGCTTCAAAGATGTGTGAGGGGGGAAGAGGGTGCAGACAGAGCCTTCGCTGCCGCTGGCCATCCGGCGTCGTGGTCACCATCCTATGATCAACTAAGAGCACTAGGCTTCCTGCAGTGGGAGATTACTGGAAGATTTTAGGTTCCAGCTGGGAAGGGGAGAAAGTCCTTAAGCAGTTGCTGATTGCAGAGGGCTCCTTTCCTTTCCTGTCTCCTGTCCCCGAGTTTCTCCATCTTCCTATCCTACCTCAGTGGAGTAGCTCCTGGTTCTGCCACTTTCCTCTTCCTTGGATTCTTCACTGCTCCAATCCCAGTTCATTTTCCCCCCAGTTCTTTCTGTGGGGTCCCGATGCACCCTGTTCCTCAGGGGGGGATGCTTGGGCCCATGGTGTCCCCCTGGAACAACCACAGCTACATGGGTCCCAGCAGACCCGCGCCCTCGCTCCCGGTGGGGGCTCCTCTACTCCAGCTCTGCCAGTCCTCAGCCGAGGCAAGGATGGGGAGTCCTGCAGAGTTCTGAGGAAGGGTCTTCATCCCTGAAGAGATGCCACAGGAGCCCAGCCGGGGGGCAGTGGGGGCACAGACCACAGTGGGAGAAATAAGAAATGGTGTGGGGGGGCTGGGAAAAGGGGGGCTCTGAGGCTGGAGAGATGGCTCAGCAGTTAGGACACTTGCCTGCAAAGCCCAACAACCGAGGTTCAATTTCCCCAGTACCCACAAAAAGCCAAATGAACAATGGCAAATGTATCTGGTTTGTTTGCAGTGGCTGGAGGCTCTGGTGCGCCCATTCTCTCTCTCTCTCTCTCTCTCTCTCT
>PVHP010023040.1:0-27771 GCA_004024765.1 Zapus hudsonius
TAACCCTACCAACCAACGGTAGGCCGATAGCTGAGATTCTGGCAAAAGAGGACCCACCACAGTCATATCGTGGAGGATCCAAATGGAACCCCGCAGAGAATGACGGGATGAACAAGGGGCCCACAGCCACAGGATAAGCCAGTGAGACAGAAACCAATGATGTCGACACAAAGACCCCTAAGCTCACAACCTTAAAGCAAACTTATTTCTCATCCACCACGACTCAGGGAACTGAGCAGAAGAGGGGGCGGAAAGATTGTGAGAGCCGTGGTGGGGGAGACTATCCAGAGGTACGGATAGGAGAACCTGGCTGATTACTAGTCTATCCATGGTCCCCTGTCACAAGGACTGATCCAGACGACCCATGGAGGAGGTTATCCAGTTGAGGGGGGAGGGGAGGGCAGTGGGGAATTGGGGATAACAACACATTGTTTGCCCACTAAATGTTGTAACTCATTATGGACAATAAATTAAAAAAAAAATGCACAGGAAAAAAAAATATTTGATTTTTTCATTTATTTGAGAGAGAGAGAGAGAGAGAGAGAGAGAGAGAGAGAGAGAGAGAGAGAGAGAGAATGGGTGCTCCAGGGCCTCCACCCACTGAGCCACCTTAGGCATCTGGCTTTATGTGGGCTGCTGGGGAATCAACCTCGGGTCTTTCTGCAAATGCCTTAACTGCTGAACCATCTCTCCAGCCCAACAAATACTTGTATAAAATATAAATATGACTCATACCAGTATTTTGGTTATATGTGAACCAAAAAAAAAGTTACCGCTGTGTATCTGAAGTTTGAAAACACTGGTGTCATTCATTTTGTTTCAGCAGCCCTACAGAGGGAACATTTGAAAAGGTGTGTCACGGAGTTCCTGTCCCAGGAAAGGGTAAGTGACGGGTCCTGAGGTACAGCCTGGACAGTTAGTTCTCCATGCCATCCTGTCCTGCAACCACAGAGAACAGTCCCTGGTCCAGACCCACCTCCTGCAGGAGGAACAAGTTCATGGGGTCTTATGGGTGGTCTGATGGGATTAAATTTAGGGTTTCAAGGGCTCTGTGTCCTGTTGAAGGACAAACCAGAGAAACCACACTTATTTGTCAGAAGTTTAGCAAGAGCCCTTGTGTGCCTGGATCCCTGAATTGGCAGATTATTTTAGCTTACTTAGATGGTTCACTCACCTCAATTCCAGATTGAGCTAAGTATTGAGGATGCACCCAGAGGTCTACCTAGTGTGAATCTTGCTTCATGGAGGATTTGAGACTCCTCACTCCTACAGCGTGAGGCTTTCAACCACACCACTGCCTGAATGTCATTTCCAGAGGTTTTGATTTCATTGGTCTAGGGTGCAGATTAGGCATTAGAACTTTTTGGAAAACTCCCCAAGTGATTCTAAAATACAGCAGGGACAAATAGTGTGGCTTTATCAGAGCTTTTAAATGCAGCAGACCCGGGGCCTGTGACTGCAGAGCTGTCTGTGTGTGGTGGGGGAGCCAGGCCCATCACAGATGTGTGCAAATCAGCAACTTCAAAGCCTGGAAACACTGAGCTTGACTCCAGGGTAAACCTGGAATGCCTCATATGTTATTCTTTCAAGACTTGTCAAAGCATTTGAATCACTTCTAATTAAAAGACACACAATTTGCTTAAATTCCAACATCTTAAAATGCCTATATGAACCTTGTATATATTTCCACTGGCCCCAGGATGCCCTGTTTCTCTGATGAAAAGAAGAGTAAATAGCTATTTTTAAAATAATAATAAAGTGAGAGGTAATGGGGGGGGTTGGCAACATTTGCTTAATCTAAGTTTTCTGACTAGCAGTTGCAAGGTGCTTGGAAAATCCCTCTCACCTCCAGACTTTTCCTGTGATCGTGTACTTTTTTCCTCCTCTTCAGAAGAAAAGACAGCAAGTTCTTACTTTCGGAACAGCTGCACATCAGGCCTTTCATGGAGAAAAGAGATTATTTTAGGCAAAGCACCTTGGCAGGCACTAGAACAGTAAACAGCCAGACCTACTTTCTTCAAGAGCTGAAAGGCACTGGAGCCAGCCCTAAACAAGTCGGTTCTATTTTGTATAGACAGCTGGGTCATCCCAAGTCTCAAGATGGCAATCTACTCCTTCTCACAGTTGTGAGGATCATTCATGGTTTCTGTCGGAAACCCAGGTCTCATCATGGACAGAAGAGGAATTAGAATGTTTGCCAATTGGCCTGATCACTATAGTAAACTATCTTCACTGCAGTTCTGTAAATTTAGGTGTCCATATCCAGATCATGAGACCAGACGTTTACCAAATTGTCTAACTCAGACTTCACAAGTCCCCATGCAAGTGCCCTTCACAATTAAGAATACACCAACATCAATATGACTTTGTGTCTCTAATTTCCTTATTTAGAAAGATTACTTCATCCTCTTCAAATCAATTACTACACAGAGGAAAAGATTTACTGTCTCAATCCAAGGCAAGCCACTGCCCTCTGAAGTTCTAACCACCTGCAAGTCTTTTGAATCATCCTGTAAAGATGGAAAGTGTAGCGAATCCACAGTGGTTTATCCAAGAGCATTGTCGTTTTAACCAAAGTGCCATAAGGTTATTTATAATCGTCTAGAAAAAAAGTGAAAAGGAAAGATAAGTATATTTGCTTTGCTAACATTAAGATTTCATATTTGTCATTTGTCAGAAAGGTCTGTTGAGATATTCAGTTGTGTTCGGATTCTCTGTTCTTTTTCCTCTCTTTGATTCCTCACATTCTTCCTTGCCTTCATGGAGGTTTACTTGATGGGGTTAACAGTGAAAGTTTCTGTCGGTCTCTTGACTTCTAGGCTATGAATTCCAGTAGCCTTCATATCCAGTGGAAGGGGACTGTCCCAGACAAGTGCCTTGGATGTGAGCTGAACAGTGATAAAGAAAAGACCAAATAAAATCTGTTCTTCTTTGTGCCCCAGAGGGTGGACCCAAATGTAGATTTTTTTCTTTTGCCCCAAATTGCAAAATCCAAGTCTTGGATACAAAAATGTTTAGAGTTTAAAGGTAACAAGATTAGAAGTTCAGTCACAAAGTTTAGTTGCAAAATTTAGCAAATAAAAATACAAAACACAGAGTTTTCATTTCAGATATATGTTGATTTACCATTTTAAGTATACATATTCTTCATGTAATATTTATGGTATAATTATGTTAAAATCTCAATTGTTCATATGAAATGAAAAGTTAGCAGGTATTTAGTCCACTTGTAGAACCACGGCAAAATACCACAGACTGCACAATATTGTAAAGAAATTTATTTCTCAGGATTTTAGAGGCTGTGAAGTTCAAGTTCAAGATACTGGGCAGTGATGGTCTCCAAGGACGGCTGTTCTCTGCGTCCAAGCTCATGCCTTGTTGATAGGCTTTTGGGAAAGCCTAAAAATGTGGATTTAATTGTTGCTTACAATGGGGCCACAGAGAGAAGTCAAGCTTCTATGTACAACATACTGGACTCTTGGACAATATATATTCTTTGTAAATATATGTATATTTAGTGACAAGTTAGATTTTCTACCAGGTGCTCCAGATGAACGCTTAGAGAAAGATTGTAATTGATAGTGGTACAGCCACTATGGGAATCAGTTTGGAGGTTTCTTGAAAAGCTAAAACTTGAGTTATGATAAAATCCAATTATACCACTTGTGGAAATCTACCCAGAAGACCTACAACATAGATATTTGTGCATCCATGTTCATTGTCATTCTAGTCACAGCAGCAAGAAACAGAATCAATTTAGATGCTCATCAACTTATGAATGAATAGTGAAAACAGGATACCGTGCAAAATAGAATATTACTCAGCTGAAAAGAAAAACAAAGTTATGAAATTTGCAGGAAAATGATTGAAGTTGGAAAAAATTAAAAGGGAGATAACTCAAGCCCAGAAAGAAAACTGTCCTATGCTCTCCTTCATGTGGCATCTTAATTTTTTGATTTATTTTTAATTAATATCTTTATTATGAATAAGTATAGACATTGTATGAACGAATCTTGTGAAGGTGTCCCAATTTCCCTCCTCTCTGTCCCCTACCCACTGGGGTCCTTTCTCAGTGCACATACTGGATCTGTTCATAGGTTAGGGGGTTATGAACTGAACCAGAGCTAGCCAGTTTTTCTTTATTTCTTCCCCCTTTGTGTATTGTTGCTGAGGGGGCAATGTCTCTGGATATTCTCCCCACCATGGCTCTTACATTCTATCTGCCCCCTCTTCTGTTCAGTTCCCTTAGTCATAGTGGGTAGTTTTGAGTCTGCTTTATTGTTGAGATCTTCAGTATCTCTGGATCTTTGCCTGGGTTGCGTTGGGTAGCATTGGTGTCTGTCTCCATTGACCTTTCATGGGTCATCAGACTTGCTGTGGTGATTGGTCTCCAGTTTGTCTTGTCACTTTCTCATAGGTTTCATTTGGGCCCTGTGTGAAGGCCAAGGGTGTCTTAACTTTAAATGTTTCTCTAAATGTAAGTAAGAGGTTTCCAGGCCCAGGGTGGGTCTAGGATATGGAACTTGGTAGTCAAGAACAAGGGGGGAGGGTAACAAGAGGCAATGAGAAAAAGGCGGGAAAGACACAGGGAAACTATGATGGGGGCGGCAAAAGATGGGGTGGGAGAGAAGGAAATGAAGGAAACAAAAAATAGTTTGAAAATCCTATAATGAAACCTAGTTCTTGGTATGCTAATAAAATTAAATGAAAAGAACACAAAATACATTTAAAAATAAAGGAAGTAAAGATAGCTCTGATTGCAGACTGACCCTCAATGCAGTTGTAGCTGTCCTTGTAGACAAGTGTCCCAGGAGATGCTAAGTAGGGAACCTGGTCACTTTCCAACATGGAAAAGAAGAAGTGGACGGCGATTATCCTTAAGATCTGCTGGTGTGTTTCCTCAGTGGAGAAACAGACGTCATTTGTCCTTGTCTGAAAATAGATTTAGGAACCACTGGTGCTATTTTGTAACTAGAAGGTAAAAGTATCACCAAAATCTTTATGGTTGTGATGGATGGTACACTTCATAGTTCTCCTCAATAAAGTGCATGGTGGGTTTTGCCTTCTGATGTAGCAAGAACATTAAAATCAGAACGGCTTCTTTTTAAGTGAAAACCCAAGCACTGTTTAGGGGGTGTGCTTTCCACTGACGTCACCCCACACAGGGAGAATATCCTGATACAAGATGTTCCTGAACTCACTGAACTCACAGAGACTCCCAGTCCTGCTGGGAAGGCTGCAAGGGCACCTCTGGTCTCTGGTGCTGATGAGCCAATAGGGAAATGCTTGTTCATGTCAAGCTGAGGGTAGAAATCAGGGCAAGCAGATTGGAAGGGAGCTAGAGTCGGTTCAGGGCAGACAGGAAGACTGACAGCTCTTCTCACCATCACACTATGCTCAGAGATTTTTTGTTTGTTTGTTTGATTCCCTCCCCCCTCCAATTGAGACAGTCTTCATGAAAGTCCTGAGTTTGAAAGCCTGATGGGAGGCTGAGCTGTCTTCAGCACACTGGAACTCTTGTCTGGGGCAGGTGTGGGGCCCTCCCACTCACACCTCCACCTTCTCACCACCTGACAAGTGTAAAATTTAAGAGGATCCTTTCAGGGTGGTATAGCTTCAGGCATATGAATTCCTTCCGGGGCCTTTGAGCTTGGACGCAGTTTAAAGGTAAAGAGGTTTGAAGAGTGAATGACTTCCAAAGAATAAACATGTTTCAAAGGAACCGGAATGAGGGACTTTGTTTATGTGAGTTATACATGACGTTTGCTTTCTTAACGTAGTAACTCCTTGAACATATTGCCTTGTATGATATAATTTATTTGCATAATTCTGGATTGGAAAATCACAAGCAAACCCAAAGAAAATTCTAGAAAAAAGAAAAGTTGTTTGTGTTAGAGTTTTAAAAGTATATATGTACATATGTGCATGTGTGTTTATACATGTATATATGATATTGATTTTAGATTAAAAAAGCAAAATTAAATTTAAATTTTAAGATAAATTCTAATTTATGCCAAGTGATTTCCAGTGGGATTTGGAGGAATACAGTGATCTGTAATTACTATGATTTTTAAAAAAATTAATATCTTTATTATGAATAAATATATACATAGTATGAGAAAATCTTGTGAAGGTGTCCCTGTTTCCCTCCTCTCTGTCCCCTACCCACTGGGGTCCTTCCTCAGTGTGCATATACTGGATATGCCCATAGGTTACATTTTTATGATTTTTTTTTACAGTGATCTGTGACATAATCTTAATTGTCGTCTATTCTGGCAGAATCGTGCTTAAAGCAATGGGAAGGTTTTACCTCCTGGAAAGAAGATGATAAAGATGCTCTATCTGTCTGGTAGAGAGGTATGATTTGTTCACTTTTAGAAAAAATGTGTGTATCATATCAGCAGAGATTAGATTATACTCCCCTTTATATTCTATTTGTTCCCTATTTTTATCTACACTGATATTTGTTTTTCTAAACTTCAGACTTCAGAATTGTCAGTGGAAATACAAAGAAGATAAGTAGTGAGTCAGAGGAGCTTTCAAATTACAGATGACTTGAACCAGGGACACAGCTAAATGACCAAAGTCTTTTTCTGGTGCTGCTGTCCATATTCTGACAGCCTGGTTCGTCCTGTTTCATTCTTTTTGGATGTTGCTTTATTGCTCACTGCTCCATAGCCAACAAATATCACTGGTGACCTGAAAGCTCCTGGCAGTTATTATTCAGGAAACCGTTTCCTTAAGATGCCGAAATTCTTTCTGATTGCGAAGAGAAGATACTGAGAAGGTGCAGTGGGAAGTCCATTGGATAAATAGGTGACATTCAAAACACAACCCACCGAAGGAAGTGAATTTCAAACAGATCGTTCACTGTGATGGAAAAACTGGATTCAGAAAGCAGTTGAAGGTTCCATCACCAGTGATGGGGAGAGAGAAGTTTGGGGGGGGGGAAGAGTTTGTGTTTTCACGAATATCTAGATTTGGCTTGTTTATAGTTCATATATTATTAATAAAACAATTTATTGGACTCAGAAAAGAAGGTTTGGCGAGAAACCTAGAAATATTTGTATAAAGATTGAGGTTATCACATTTTATACTGATTTTATTCTCTGATTAAATTGAGGCACTAGCGTTGCCAAACTGCTCTAGAAGCTTCTAAATCACCAAAGGTTGTCTACAAGGGTTTCTCTAGCAAGGTGTGGATGATTCCTCGAAAGCCTTCTGCTTACCTGAGACTTCCAAAAGTCAGTTTTTCTATTGGGATACTCACTTGGCTTATGTCTGCAGTGAGCATCTCATGAAGAAACCTTTCCAGTTCTGATACTTGAATAAAGATAGCAGGGTAAAAGGCATGAGAACAAAGTGACAATTAATGCAGGTTTTATGAGAATTCTTTCTTACATGAGCTCAACCTCTCCAGAAATTCACTTGCCAGTTGATCACTGTAGTCTCTCCATATTCTCTAACAGACTTTTGATTGCTGAGGTGGAGAAAAAAATCAAAGAGATAAAAGATCCAGACTTGTGGAGAGCCTGTGAGCTTCTTTGTTAAGTACATCACAGAGAAGATTAATATTACTGTAAAGGTATGGTTAGTGATGTGGTGTGAGTAACACATGTTATTTCTGCTGGGTCAGGAATGTTAAGAAAGAGATTTCCAAGAGATAGCCGAGAAACTGGTATCAGAAATCACTAGAGCTTTTGAACTGTAACAGAATTGTAGGAACGAATGAACTCATACAGTGACCACATCTGTGTGTTTATATACTCCTATAAGAAGTGAATACTTTTAAATTACATTTCACTAGTACTCTGTGTTTCTGGAAATAAGACCTGACGGTCAGGCTGATCCACTGGGCATGCCCTAAATTATTTGGGTTAAATACAAATGTTTTTATGTAAACTTAAATGAAATTGGAGCTCTATAAAAATAAGAGTTGTATCTTTCCTTTCAGAGTCTGCATCTTGTTGGTGCAAGTCCAATAAATGATGATGGAACAGTTTCTCAGCTGATCACTTTTCAGATACAATGCTACTTAAGTAAACTCCCTCAAGATTTTTCCAGCAGTTAACAATAACACGCGTGGACTACAGTTTATACAAGGCGCTCCTGTTTGTTATCGTCACCTCTGCTCCATAACATCTGCAAGGACGTGCAAGCACGGCCCCCAAGCAGAAGGCAAGCAGTCTATTTGGTAAACATGAGCTCACTGTAATCTCCAGGTTGATTCTGAGTCCAAGAGGAACTCTCCTTGGTGGGGAGTGGTCTTCCTTCCTTCTCTTTGCTGGCCATCTCCTCAATCTCTGGCTCCATCTGGTGGAGCACTGGGAGGTCATGCCCGCAGCCATCACTTGCAAGTCTGACTCAAGGGGCCACTATGAGTCCTCAAGACCCTCCAAGGACAAAAGAAGCAGGTGTTTCAGTACCTATAGTGTGCATACATTTTTCTCTTGCTGATATGACTTACATATAGAATTCCCAATTTGCAATAGGACCTCTTCTCTCTAGAGTTAAAGGGAAAAATGCATAGATTAAAAGAAAACCCTATTCTGCCCCAAATAGTTGACACGATTTTTTGACATTTTCACTCACTTGACCATCTAAGCATCTTCCATAAAGTACTCCAAGCCGAGGATGCTGTTGCAGATATTGACTTGAACTGATACAACTGAATCTCTCAAAAGCATGAGGAATTTAAAGAGACAGAGTTAAAACCAAAAGTCAGGTGCTTTGATACTTTAGGCCATGTTTCTAACTGGTACATGACTTAAAGTAGCTGAGTAAACCAAACCCTACTATGTTATGTCTCTTAATATTTACTTTATGAATTTTTGACTATTTTAAATATTGTATGATAGTTAAAACAAAATCCCTCAAAGTGGAAAACACCAAATGAAATGATGATATTAAACTGATTTGGATGATCTTAATTTGAAAATAAATTAGGAAACACAGATGACCCTGTGAGTTTCTTGCTGAGTCCTATCCCAGATCCCCAACAGGGCTATGGCAAGAGGAGGCCCCCAAGCCAGGGTCTCTTGGACTTTATTGCAAATCCCTGTCTTATTGTCTCTGTCACCATAGTAGAAAGAACTGTATTTACTGACCTTCCGTGTCCAGGATTGCATTAGGGATATTTTTAGGGGACATTACTTCATAGTCCTCTGATATAGATTTTAACCACCTATGGCCACAATGGTTTCAGTTAGTCTTCTGTTGCTCTGTTTCCTCTATTTGGATCTTGTGGGGTTGGAGAGGCATGTGTGACTCCCATGGGACAGCACTCCATAGTGTCCGTAATGTAGCCTGTGTAAAGGGTGCTATAACTTGGAGATAAGCAGCAAGTGACATTATTGGCTACGATGCGGTTAAGCATCAGTTTCGTATGGAAAGCCTTGAATGTTTAGCATACACTTATGATCTTCTCTAGACTTTCTGGTTCATTTCCCCTCCTGTACCATCTTCCCTTTCCTCTGTTCTCCTCTTAGGCAATGAATAGTGAACGCAGTCTTCAGAGATGGCAATCACTGCTCTTTTCCTTATACTTTCACATGTCCTAATGATTAAAGCTTGCTGGCTGTTTGGATCAGTTATTAAGACTTCTCTTGGTGGCAGTGGAAAGGTTGATAATACTCTTTATTTTTCACATGTGTATGTGTGCATGTGAATATAGATTCATGTATATACGTATGTTCGCATGGGTACACATGTGTGCATCACACGTGCATGTGCGTAGGCCACAGGTGGATGTCAGTGTCTCCCTCAGTCACTCTCTACTTATTGAATCGGGGTCTCTGATGGGAACCCAGAGCTCACTGATTCAACTAGTCTAAGTAGTCTTCTTGTGGATCCCCTGTCTATGTCCTCCTGAGCACTGGAATTGCAGGTGGCCTCCACCCTCACTCTGCCTTTATGTGGGTACTGGGGATTTGAACTCTGGTCCTATCATTTGAGCAGCAAGTGTTTTATGCACTGAGCCATCTCCTTTGCACTGTTCCCCTTCTTAACAACACAAGGGCCTTCTCACGTTTAGTCAATGAGACAAAATAATGGAAGGAACCAAGAAGGTCTCTGGGAGGCATGGCATGAGATACCTTGATTTACCCTCTATGGTAACCTCAATAGGCTCTTTCTGAAACCAGGACTTCTCATGACTACTATGTGTTTTTAAACAAAATTTCCTTTTTATAGCCATTTAGGGCTTACACAAAAACTGTTAAGAGAGTATGGAGATTTTTCACATGGTCTCTGCTCTTGTGTTTGTACAAAGCCCCCTGTTCTCAACATTTCATAGATACACTTGTTACAATCAATGAACCTACAAATCTCCCAAAGCCTATATATTGCATTAGAATTTATTCTTGCTATTATACATTCTGAAGGTTTCCCCTAATGTATAATGACACATGTCTACCAATATGCTATCATGTGGAGTGGTTTCCCTGCCTAAAATTCCTCTGTGATTCATCTAGTCATACTTTCCTCCCCACTAACCTCTGAAAACTACTGAGCTTTTCCTGTTTCTGTTGTTTTGCCTTTCACAGAATGCCATGTACTTGTGATCCTACAATATATGGCCACCCCATATTGAGATATTTTGGGGGGAGTAAGTAGTATGTATTAGAGGATCGTTCCTGCATTTTTGTGGCTAAACAGCTATTTTCTTTTCAGTGCTAAATAATAGCCCATCATTGGGATAAACTAATGTGATCATTAACCTGCATTGTCAACTCAATGAGACCCAGAATCACTTCAGGCACATTTCTGTGCAGGAATGTCAAAAGATAGCCTATTCTGAATAAGTGGGAGATGCTTGGTGTTTTTTGGTTTAAGGTTGCTGAAAGGGTTCATAGGCTTGGGAGAAAGTGGAGTGCTAGAGTGGATTAGCCATGCAGACCTAATCCTCCTCGATGGGAAGGTACCCATGACCTTCACTAAGATCATAGGAAACAGATTTGTGAGGGGAGCATCTGCATACTTGAGCTCTGTCCTTGCTCTTCTGTATGCTAGACCTTACAGCGGAAGCCGAGGCTGCTCAATCACATGACAAGTACAACGGGTCTAATTGGATTCCAGAGTAACCAGGGTCAAGTGGCTGCTCCGAGTTGCTGAAGGCACCATGATGAAAGTACTTATCATAATGGACAACACAGACAAAACAGTTCTCCTAGTGATCTGATTCCTCCAGGGCTCTTGATTGTATTCTACTACTTCAGGAGTTGATATTGAAATGAGGCTCAGAATTTATCTATTAGGCCTTAGTTTCTTCATAGGCACTTCCATATGATTGTCCCACTGGCACATCAAAAATCAGTTCCTAAATGCTGCCCCCCCCCATGGTCCCTGCTTGCTGGAATAGTCATGAGCAATGGATATGCACACTTTGGCAACCCTTTCCCATTGACATTATAAACTATGATTGTACTGATGTGTATGGCTCAGTCTTTGTCATTGAGGAGCTCACAGAATTCTCTATCACTCAGTCTGAAGGGTGTGTGATGTCTACTTCTCCTTCATTCACTCTCCCTTAGAGTCACTGGAAGTAAACATGTAATTCATTGAAAGCGTGTGGCACATCATAGGCATTCCAACCAGCACTTCCAGAGGAGGTGCACTTTGAGCTCAGTTATAAATTGGTCCACAAATTCCAGGTAGGCACAGAGCAGCCATTCCCAATGAGTCAGCAGTATTGAATAAATGTGGACTTTCAGTGTCATCATTCAAACTCCAGTAACAATTGGGGCAAGTCTCACTGAAGAGGAGTGGATAGAATGTTGATTTTGGAATTGTTTTGGTGTTGTTATTACTATTTTTAGCTATGTGCAAATTGTGGTGCTTTTATGTTGATAGGGATGAATTTAAAGATAGCATCGTAATTATATCTGAATATGGGAATTTGTATCTGTCTGCTACTCTGCTTGTGCCCTAGGGTCTTCTAGGTGAAGGACTTCCTTCAAAAATTTGAAACAAACAAATCAAATGAGAGCTGACCTACATTTTTGCCTCAATTTGGAAGAGAGTTCAAACTTCTGAAAAGGATCAAAAGCTTGATTAACTGTTGTTTATTTGTTTCTAGAGGCTTTGCTTCCCTCCAACTCAAAAAAAAAAAAGGTAAAAGTGATCAAACACACCACTCTGCGAGAGACTCTTCTCTCAATATTTCCAACTGGGTTGAAACCAGAAAATGCTTGTGAACAAGAGGGAAACTCGAGTCACTTGGAACCCAGGGTCCAGGATCCAAAGGTCAGAATGAGTTCAGCTCAGTGTTGTGTTGGTGTCCAAGGAAAATATAGTTGTAGTGTTCTTTTCATTAGAAGGGAGACCCTAGAGGGCAGAAAACATCATTCTATGAAACAGAAAAAATCTGGGGGGGAAAACACATTTATTCATTGGTTGAAAAGTAAAAAGAAGCGATGGGCTGTGTTGAGACTCCAGCATCAACTCAAGGCAGCGAATTAAGGCAAAAGTCATGATGGACCCATTAGAAGACATGAGGCCCTCACAGCTCTGTGACCTTGGGCATACTCCCTGGCTCCGATGGCTTTGGTATTTGAACCTATTCAGCACTCACTTATTTGGGATATCGATGAGCATTCTTGTATAACTCAGTTACTTTGGTGAACCAAAACTGATTTCAGGGTGGCAAATTTCAGGAGCAATCATAAAACCCATACAGATTAAATGAGTTTGGATGTAAGAGGGAAAAAATATGGCTAATCTCCATGTTTCAGAGGGCTTTGTGAAAGTAGAATTGAAAATGTGTAGCATTTTGGTATAGAGAATTTTATCAGATAAAGGGCATTATTAGTAAGAAACAATACCATCTAATGTCACCGTATTAAGAAAATTAAAGCTTACAGAAATAAGTTAGAGTAATTGGTGTTTGAACTGGAGAAGGGTTAGGAGATGGTTTTGGAAAACTCATTGAGGCTAAACAGTGAATATTATTGGTTGCTGAGCTACTAACTTGGACTTTATTTTATATGCAAAAAGAGATACTTGAAGTTTTGCTCAGGTGTATGAATAACTTTAAACTTTTATTAAAATTAAATCTCTAATAGGAGAAAAATTACATTAGAAGGTAACATACATTAGAAGGAAGAGACTAATTAAGAGGTCATCAATTTATATAAGTGAAAGATAATTGACCCTATTGAAAATAATAGATAATTAGTTAATAATAATTAGTTAATAACAATTAGTTAATACTAATAATTAGTTAAGGAAGGGGGTTGTACTTATCAGAGTTAATATCTAAGTAAGACCCATCTGGTGGGAGACACAGGCAAGAGAGGGTGCTGGGCTTCAGTCTTGAATGAGGATAGACACAAGTTTTAGAGACAAAGTGGTCAATTCTATTCAACTTAAAGTTCAAAATAAGCCGAGTGTGGTGGCGCACGCCTTTAATCCCAGCACTCGGGAGGCAGAGGTAGGAGGATTGCTGTGAGTTCAAGGCCAGCCTGAGACTACATAGTGAATTCCAGGTCAGCCTGGGCTAGAGCGAGACCCTACCTCAAAAAAAACCAAAAAAACAAAAAGTTCAAAATACACATGGTAAAATGAGGGAGTGAGCCTTAAGATGAGCAGCTAGGTGATGGGAGGTAAACATAGATATGGTGGGAACAACAGATGCTGGTAAGTATTTTATAGTATTGTGAGGGCTAAGTTTTGATGTTAACTTGACCTTTCAAGTAATCTGGGGTGGGTCTCTGAGGATGTTCACAGGAAGGTAGCCTCTCAGTAGGGGGAAAGATGTAAGGAAGCTCAGGAGAGCTAGAAGTAAACATCCTTTCCTGTGGGGGCAGTGCAGGAAGGAAATGCCAGACACTCAGGTAGCCATTAAGTCTGGGATAGGGTTGCAAGACCCCACCCTAAGGCTATATAAAGGGAAAGAAATTCCCTCCTTGCCACCCCCCTTGCCTGATCCCTGTTCTGTGTGTGTCGTGTAGCTGATGGGTTTTTCTCTCTGCTCAGACCTGTGAATGAAGGCCAGCCTCTTTCACTGTTATGGAACTTCCTTTCAATCTGTAGTTTCGATAAATACTTTCCTCCCCCAAATTGTGGCTGGTTTGAAGATTCATCCCAGCGGTGTGTGACTGACTGCGACAAGTATTGTTTCCTGGGTCTGAAGCCAGTTTATATATATTTTTTCCCTAGGTTTTGTTGATGGCTTTCCTTATGTGAACATGGCTACTGGTGACTAGACCTTGTTCCTAGAAATTTATACCCATCTTTATTAAGCTAACTGGTAACATAATACCTTCATATTTTCTTCAAGTCTGATTAAATCTCTTCCTACCTTCCTATTCTGACCTCTCAATTTTGATTATGATCCTAATTTATTAGATCTATGCCTGGAAACTCCTAAGCTGAAAAAAATAGAAAATTATATCAAAACATGTAACATGTAAACATGTAAATGGGAAAATTAGGCTTTTATTTATTCTATAGATTTTTTTCTTATCTGTTTAAATAAACCATATACCTAATAGTTCTGGGTTATAATTTCAATAATGTCAATAAGCAATGTGTATTTTAATAATGCATATCCAAAATATACTCCAGTAAAATTTCAGTGCCAAAAATCATAGGATATTGCTTCCATGTATATATCTTTTTTTTTTTTCATTTTATACGTTCCTACCAGGCTGTACATGGTCACACAAAAGTAGTTAAAGACATATAAATAAATATCAAAATTTTATAAGGCCTATTACCTGTCTTTAAAATTTTTGTAGGTAAATGACTTGTGAGAAATCATATCCGTTTTAAGATGTATATCTTAGTGGTTGAGAATTCAACTTTCTGAATGCCATAAAGTATTGTTACATTGGATAAACATAAAATAAAGAAAATATTTAGTATATTTAGAAGTAATATTTTTATAGGAATTTTGCATTTATTTTTGTGATTATTTGGATACCTATAACCAGTCACATAATGAAGAGCCCAGGTCAGTTTAAGTGTATCATACCTCCAGAAAATGCTATTTTGCTTGTCATATAGTACATGTGCAGACAAAAGTTTTGAAAAAAAAATGATTTTGATGCTCAACTTTAGCCAACTCAGTATAATAAATGCAACAATTTTAATTTTGAAACATATATTTTTCTTCTAAAACCCAGTACTGATTGTGGTGCAAAGTGGTTCATGAGTGAGGGTTGGGGAAAAGGCTCGGTGGGTAAAATGCTTACTGTGTAGATGTCAATATGGCAGCTTGGGTCCCCAGCACCCTCATAAATGCTGAGCAGGCCATACCTCCAGCCTTAATTAACCATTTTTATATGGAGTCTTTCTTTGTGCCTTATGTACTTCTATGTAAAATCTGCATCCTCAATAAGCATTGGAAGTCTACTTCTCCTTTCCTATATTTCCTTGGAGTTCTGTCTTCATCTACACACTACCACTGCCTGCTCTCAGAGTTCCCCAGCAGCTCCGATTGTATTGATATCCTGCTTCCTGTATCTCACGGCCACCATCTGCATAATTAATAGTTCTTGGTTTTACTCCTTAATACATTTTTGTCAACATGCAATTATTTAATCCCCATCCATAACAACTGCAAATATTTGGATGTTTTGGAAGCTTTTAGTCTCTTTTAGTTTTTTGTACAAAATACAGAATTGGTTTTACTTTTCTTATCTGCATACAGCCAGTTTCTTATGTATGTGTTTGTGTGTATATGCTGTGCATGTGTACATGCAGGCTTGTATGGGTGTAGGTGTGTGTGTGTGTGTGTGTGTGTGTGTGTGTGTGTGTGTGTGTGTGTGTGTTTGTGAAATAGATATCATGTGTCTTGGTCATTTAGTCATAAATTAACATGGATGTACATTAAATATCTCAAATTCCTATTACCATAGAGATATCAAATCTTAACTACTTTTTACCCGTTTGGTTTATAAAATGCCCACTAAAATTGGACTAGTCAAATTTGTCTCTCTGTCTACCACATGCACAGTTAGAGTCTTACAATTTCACTTCCCAGTACTCACTGGGCCAGACCCCTCACAACGTAGTCCTGGGTTTCATACAATTATAATGTCACATGACCCACATCTCCTTATTGTCATCCTATAGTGTACACTTTCACTAGTCATTCCTTTCTATTCCATCTCTAAAGAATAAAGTCACAAATTATTAACCTCTTAAAACAAGGGTCAAAATTTTTATATATACTTTGCCATTAATTTATAGAAGCTTAATAACCTAATATTATCTAGAGTATATCATGAAGTTTACCCATTAAAGACTGCACTGCAACATGTTTACAAAGTCACAAAGTTACACAACCATGTATAAAATCAATTTAGAACTTTTTTTCATCACTTTAGTTATTTATGCCTAATTTGATCAATTTCACTCCCAGACATAACTAATCACTAATCTATTTTCTGCCTCTGCTGATTATCCTATCCCGGACACTTCATCAAATGGGATCCTTGAATATGGGCCTGACCTCTTTCACTCTTATCTTACAACTTTTTAAAAACAATCATCTGTGGTGTACATGCATAAATATTTAATTCCTTTTCACTGTAAAATAGCATGCCATGGTTTTATTTATCACTCATTCATTACTAGTCTTGTTTTTCATTACCCTCTTCTCCCTGCCCTATTATGTACTTCTCTTTTGTAATCTTAAATTTACTTTCCTTAATTTCAACTTTGCTCATGATAAGCTATAGAGCAGGCAGTTTCAATATTCATGTTTTCAAGCAGATCTTAAATCAGTGTTTACTTTTCCTTAAGTGCGCTTTATTGCTTGGGATAAGTTTTATTTATTTTTTATAAGTAATGGAATTCAAGTCAAGGAAAATATTGTACTATTTTCAGTGTTGAGAATGAAAGGAATATAAGAACTATAATAAACAGAAAGGTAAATATGAACACTACCTTAAGATTTGTTACACCCACACCTCACAGTACTTAAGCTTACAATCATGCATCACTGTCTCTGTATAGTTGATACAATGCCCTTTACCTGTACATGGAGCAAAAGTATGATTGGAATACATACTGAAAGTTATATAATAAAGAAAATCTAAATCCATCTTAAGGAATAAATATCTTTTGCAATTCAATAAAGTATAAGATACTGGACTCTTCCTCTTCCTCCCTCCTTTCCTCCCTTCCTTTCTTTCTCATGCTGGGGATCAAGTCAGACCTTCTAGGCACTGACTCTTTTTTCACTACGACACTACTTCCTCATCCTTTAAAAGCACCTGACGACAGGAGGTTGAGATGTTTAAGGAATGATGGGAAAGAGCTCAGAACACAGAGCTTGAAGAAGAACCTTGTGAGGACAGAAGAGGGAACTGTCTAGTTCTTTTACACATCCACAAAAACAGTAGAGTCCTTTGGGTTGAATGATTGATAAGGGATCTGGATTAGCTGAGAGTCAACTTGGTTTATAATGAAAATAGCATTTAGATAGTTAATGACAAGGGAGAGGGCGCTTTAAGTGGAACACCCTCCAAGCCAAATTTGCTGGTGAGAAGACTCCTGAGTCAGAGCTCAGTGTCAGTCAACCTGGGTGTGTTGCATTCATCTGGTCACGCTGAGCTGCTTAGCTGGTCCCTCCTTTCCCCTTGCTTTGTGAGTCTGTGCAAACTGCTCCCTTTGCCTAGATCCTTTTCTATCTTTTTTTTGGGGGGGGGTCTGGCTACCTCTTCCTTGCAAATTAAAATTCATTTCAAATCAGTCTTCCTAGAAATATTTCTCTTTCACCTCTTGGTGAGTGTTGCAGTCAGCCTCTCCTTGCTGCAATAAACATCAATCCAGAATCAGCTTATAAGAGGAAAGGGTTTATTTTGGCTTACACTCTCAAGGGGAAATTCCAGGATGGCAGGGAAAAGGAGGTCATAAAAAGAGGCTGGTCAACCTCTGGCCAACTTCAGGTGGACAATAGCATCATGAGAGTGTACTAAACACTGCCAAGGGGAAGCTGGCTATAACCCCCATAGCCCACCCCCAAAAACACACCTCCAACAAGGTTCTAATTCCAAAATTGCCACCAGCTGGGAATCTAGCGTTCAGAACACATAAGTTTATGGGGGACACTTGAAAAATCCACAGCATTCTGCCCCTGGCTTCCTATAAACTGGTAACCCTATGTGATATAAACTGCAATTCATTCAATCTTACTCCAAAACTCCCCATCATTTGCATCAATTTCAAAGATGTTCAAACATCTCCATATTTCAAGGTCTTAACCAAGCCATAATAACAAAAAGCATAGTGGTACAAAATAAATATTCATACTACAAAGATGGTATTGGGCATAGCAAAGATAGACAGAATCAATAAAAGATTTAAAAGAAGTAGGGAAAACATCAAACTCTAACTCCAAGTCTGATAAAACCCAGTGATGGCTCTCTGGCATTCTTTTCTATGCCTCCAGCTCAGCTACTCACAGTCCAGGAAAACCTCATGCAGTGCTGGCAGCTCTCTTTGGCAGCCATCCTATAGTACTGGCATTTCACTGGGTCTCCACTACAAGCCAAGTTTCTTCCTCATGGCTCCATTGAGCTTCCATGCAGGCAATCCAATATGGCTGCTTCACACTGCCCATGGCCATTTCCAAAAAACAAAACCATGTTGCAAATGCAATGACCCTGTGTTTCTGCATTTGTTGTACTCTGTAGTACCAAATGAGCCACCAGCCCCTTATTTCAGGGGGGGGAACAAAGCCAAATTTGAAGAAATGAAAAACTTCAACATTCAGGCTTCCTACTTCAAGAGTCTGCATTCTCCCTGCTGTCCCAATGCAGATCACCTGGCCCAATCTCAGTGGTTGTAATCTCTCAAACAATTGCAGTTGAACAGATACAAGTTTCATCCCAAAGATTTCATTTCTTTCTGTGCCATCTTCATCTTCTCACCAGTCCATTTTTACACGATGTAACACTGAACAAGTTCTAAGGACACAGGCAGGCCAAATGAATCAAGCCTGCACACAATCTGCTTCTAGCTCAGTCCCAACAAAGATGTAAGCTAAACCTCACAATCCATAGTTCTGACTACATTCAGGTTAATTGGATCTGAGTCTGCATTGTATAGATGGATGACTTAACAGAAAAAAAATAAAGCAATTGGGATCATGAAATTATTAAACTACCTTGCAGGATACTTCCAGTTATCTCCTAATATTTATGATTTCTAGCTTTAAAATAACTTAGAATAAGAGAAGCAGGGCAGGAAAATGTAAATGAAAGATGTTATTTCAGTAATTTAGGTATCTCATGAGTAAACTGGTAAATGCAAGACTTTAAAATATGGTCCATGAATGAGCTGCATCTGTATGTGTGTGAGTTTCACCTAAAAGAAATGTACATCTTAGACTCTAACCTCACATCTGGTAAATCAGCAGTTGGGCATGGGACTGGGATGATCAAAATCTTAGACTTGAGAAACATGAAGGTATTTTTAACATACTCATTTAGTCCTCTTCTAATGAGTGAATAATAGCAGCAAACCTAAACAAAACAAAATTTAATATTGAACATTTCATAATCTAGTGGAATAAATATTTCAGGAAACCCAAAGCTATTACATATGTTTTCTTAACAATCATTTTAGTTTAAAATATTCCTAAATAGACAAGAAGTTAGAAAGACAAGATATGCACTCACCTGTACTTTTAATGTCGTGTATGTGTATGGTATGTTTCATAACCAATGACTCAGTGCTGATCCTTATTATGATGGTTGGTTTGGTGTCCCACACAAATATATGTGTCCTGAATGCTTGATCCCCAGCTGATGGCAGTTTTTAAATTGGAACCTTTTTGGAGCTGTGTTGTGGGGGGTGAGATTATGGGGGTTATATCCAGCTTCCCCTTGCCAGTGTTTGACACATCTTCCTGTCACTGTTTGCAGTGCTATGTTGGAGGTGATGTCCACCCCTCTGCTCATGCCATCATTTTTCCTGCCATGATGGAGTTTCCCCAAATTAACCCATTTTCTAAAAACTGCATTTGCATTTTTTGTTGCAGGAACAAAAAAAGCTGACTATAAGAATTATTAACTAAGTTTTATGTTTGTTTATCCTTGTGCAATGGTTTAATAGGAGGAAGTGTTTGGATACTTGGTACTCAGGTGTTGGCATTACTTTTAGAAGGATGTGGAATATTCGGTGCATGGGGCTTGGCTGGCTGATGGGTGGGTCTTGAAGATGAACCACTGCCTGTTGATTCTGGCTCGACCCTGTCTCCAGGTACACTGAAATGTCATGAGCCCCCGCTGGGCACTCCCATATGAATTCCTCTTGCCTTTCCAGCCATGATGGATGGACATCTGCCGAAACTCTCAGCCAGCCCATTTTGGATTAAACCTCTTCTTTAAGCTGATTCTGTAGGTATATTTTTCATAGAAATGAGAGGAGTAACTTCTGTGTTCCTTATCATCTTGCCTAATCTGTCCTTGTCCCTATGATTTATTACTGCTGATGCTGTCCTGGGCCATCAGGCTAAGGTCACGTTTGTCAGGATTCTCTACTGTATTCTTTAGAAGTAAGTCACTCTGCACAGACCACAGTTGAGGAATTGGCATCACACCTTCCCTCCTTATCTTTATCAGTCATTTGGAATTCTTCAAATAGACTTGTCTGTTCTCCCACATATATTAACATATCTAGGTCAATATAGATGCATAGACATTTCTGTCATATATAATTCACTATTACATTCGTTTCCATGCTCAGGTGATTTCAGCTTTGGCAATTTCAGCAGATATCTGGGTGGCTTTGGATATCATGGTTCTTCTTTGCACAGACTCTCCTGAGGATATGGAAAACTGTACACTTTGGGTGGAGTCCCTTCATAAGAGATTCATCAGCTTCTCCACAGATCCTGATAAACACAAACTCTTAATCTGATCTGATGCAACTTGTGGTTTGTCTTATGTCTGGACTCCCCATAGTTTTGACACACACATGTATGTATGTATGTATGTATGTATGTATGTATGTATGTATGTATGTATTTACTGATTTCATTGGAGTAGTAATCAAAAATGAAACAATGTTGAGAACTTGATGATTTTGAAGAATAAATGCTCCAAGGAAGGGACTGACCAGTAAAAGGAGAGAAAAATCAATTAACAAAAGGGCAAAAGGACAGACATCATCAGAGATAGTTGAGACATGGAAAAATATAATTTTTCATAGAGTGCAGTGCCAATAACTGGTATTACATGTTCAAATCTCATTTTGCTCAACAGATCTAGAATGGCCTCTAAATATGAAATGTAAATAAATCAGTTCTACTAGATGAAAGGAGACACCTCTAGGCTGGCTCACTTGTTCCTCCTGATGCCAAAGTAGAGCCTTCAGATCCTCACAAAGCCAGAAGTGTGGAAGAGGTCCTGGAGTGCTGAGCTCACTCCACTTTTCCTGAGGAAGATTTTCAGATATGGTAAGTGAAAGGCTGGTGAAACCATGACTGTTCTCTTCAGTGGGCTAACCTAATACTCCTTATTACCCAGTAACTATTTTCCAAGGGAATTCCAAGAAAATGATATTGATTTAAAATAATTAGTTTTTCTTGGGCTGGGGGTGGTGGTGCAGGCCTTTAATCCCAGCAGAAGTAGGAGGATTGCCGTGAGTTCAAGGCCACCCTGAGACTACACAGTGAATATCAGGTCAGCCTGGACTAGAGGGAGACCCTACCTCGAAAAACCAAAAAAAAGTTTTTATTAAATATATAATAACATTTTATGATATAATATTGGTATATTGTTAAATAGATAATATATTGTTAATAATATTGTTATAATATATTATTAATAATATAATAATCTTAAAACAATTATACTAGAAGTCTCATCTCTGCAGTGAGGAAAACCAAAAATTTCCCTATATCAGAATTCTTTTATCTCATCATTCCTTTATTGCCTTCATTGCATTCCATTGTGCAAGCTAATGTAATATTGACTGGTGTGTTCTTTGGGGATGGGAATTTATTCTCAATATCTGAATGTCTAGCATTTGGCAATTCATCAACAAATAGTGATTGAAATGGAAAACTCAAAAACAGAATAAAGATGAATAAGTCATCGTTTCATTTTTCATTTACAGATTTCCGCTAGGAAATTGAATATATTCCTTGACTTTTCTTCTTCGATCACTGGTGCTCATTCAAACAAGTGCTCAAGATGTAGTCTGGGGAATGATACTGTATTTGAGTCCTTGGAAGCCAGGTGACTCATGGTTCTGGCAGGCTTCTTTTTTTCCTTCAATGTAAGAATTCTTCAATATATCATCGGAACAGGTTACGTTCTTTGGAAGTTCTCATCCGTTGAGTAATGGCCCAGCTGCATCCCAGTCAACTGGAGGCGGTTATAACACAACACGCACACTTCTCCGCCTTCCAGAGTCACACCCCCAGAGTTTTAGACACAACACGTTTGAGGTAAGGCTTGGAAACCTGTGATTTGAAAATCCTCTCCCAAGTGGTTCTGATGGGAAGTTGGATCACATCCTGCTTCGTATTCTGGAGATGGTTAAAACACTCTGGAAGCTCTGTGCATCCATTAGCAAGACGTGTCAGCCCAGAGTCAAAAGTCATCCTTCCCTCGTGTGGCTCATCATCCCCAGCCTGGCCTGGAGAAGTAAGTGGCTTTGCTTTCTCATTGGGAGCAGCCTCAGGCTGCAAGAAATAATGGACTGAACATGGATACACAGTAACAACATTTAAAACACAAAGCAAACCAAAAGAAAAACCCTACCTCAAAAGAGAGGACCAGATTCTTGATGGCAAAGACATCTAAATCAGGGTTTTGGAAATAATTTCTGGCCTCCTATACACCACCTATATCATCCCTGGTGAAGTGCAATCAGTGTTGAGCCTCAGGGAACAGCGCCACCTGCCGAATACCGAGGGCATAGTTCGAGAACACTTGCTTGGGGCAAGTGGTAGGTTATTTCTTGGTTTTCTTACCAAGGCAACCAGCACCCAACTGGTTGTTTGTTTCTTATTTTTAGATCACTGAATGAGGGTCGACAGTATTAGTGTGGGACTTTTGTTTCACTTAAGGGCAAACACCTTTTTTTGAATGACTTCACTTAATTCTTTAAGTAGACAACTTTTCCAGTAGGCCCAAATTCATACTATAGGTAAACTCAGCCCTTGGGGTACCAAAAATGCAGCTATTAGAGAAAACACCACCCCTTGCCTGGACAAATTCAAGGGTCTGTGGAGAATATTCTAGTTATGGGAGGAAGGGGTAGGGAAATTTTATTTTCTAATAGGTTTTCTCTAGGGCTCAACAGCAGCAATCCATGAAAAGTGCTGGGAGAGAATAAAGCAGACCTCAGGGAAGTTCAATGTTAGTTAGTTTAAATGTCTAAAGAAACAGACTGCTGTTTTCCCCATTGGTAGTTTATTTATGTATTTGTTTGAATGTTATATCCTGCCCCAAATAAAATCCTTCCGTGTATCAGGAAAAGGAAATGATAAAGAAAGCCATTTGGACAGTGAAAGAATGCTGTGTGTGTGTGTGTGTGTGTGTGTGTGTGTGTGTGTGTGTGTGTGTGTGTGCTCTAAGCTAGGCCTTTGAAAGATAAACATTTGATATAGGGAAAGAAAGTTATGAGCAGGTTTCATTACATTTTTTCTAAAAATATTCGGCCTTCAAATTCAAACCCACTTAGTTTTCCTGCTTTTCTTAGCCATTGAGATATATCCTAGAGATTTCACTGTGTCACAATCAGGCTATTTTTATATAGGTTTTAACAGTGAAAATAAAGTTGGTAGACCCCACTGCCTCCAACACAGCCGAAAGTTCATTTTTCTGCCCAATTCTTCCTACGCTTTGAAGAAATACCAGATTTTAAATTAAACTTCAGCACTTAAGCTCTTGTGAGGTCCTAAAATATTTGGTCATAGTTGAAAAAACACCTCCGTAGTGAATAACCGTGGGAATACAGGCAGATGGAACTAATTAGGGCTTCCCAATTTGATTTTTACCATTTGAAAAGTAACACGTTTCATTTTTGAACTAAGTTCATGTTTTATGCACGCAAAGCGTATGCTATTCAACTTTTCCTGTTCAAACAACAGAACTGTCATAAATACACTCACATGAATGCTCTTTGTATCTAACCTACCTGAATTTCACACTACCAAGATGACTACAGAATTCCATGTGCTTTAGCTTTTATGATGTTAAGTTAAATTAAATATGATTTTGTTATAATAGTAACTATTATCAATAGGAAAAAGGTTGAGAACAAAAGTAAGTAATGGTTTGGGCACTCTGTATGTAATGCTACATAGGAGCTAAGTACTCTTCCCTTGAGGACACATAGAGGTTATATACTTTGCCTGTGAGTAAATATACCTAGTAACTGGTGACATTGATAGATAAATGCACACTCACACATAGGATTTTATTTTTTTATATATACCTGGGGGACACCTCCTGAAATTCTACATCTTAAGTGTCTAGCTGTACGATACTTCTAACCTTGTGATCACTTTATCATCTATTAATAATCCATCTGTCTATTCTCAATCTATTAGTATAGACAGATCATATATATGCATATGCATATATATACATGTATGTACATGGGCATTGAAATACATGTATGTGTCATTAGAGAAAAGAAAGTGATAAGGAGTGAATATGGTGTTCTATTTTTTTAGGTATTTACAAAACAAAAAATTGAGACAGTTTTTTTCCCTCATTTTAAGATAGTTGAGATGAAAACACGTTTTATGGAACTGGCCAACAAAGAAAGAGTGAGAACCTGCAGGTGTGAAGAGGAAATGCTGACGCCATCATCTTATCCTGCAGGATCTGGGGTGTTAGGATGAGTCTTTATGTTCTTTGTCTACAAACGGGCTCCAGTTTCCAAGCCCCATGTTGGGGAATACTGCAGCCTCCCAAAATTGTCTGGTTTCCAACAGGTGATAGAGTTTGCACCCATTTTGGTAAATGGAATACATTAGAGGCACACTTGACAACCTTAGTATGAAAAATTAAAATTTCTTCTTTTTACCAAGAACTGTGTGACCCAGAGCTGGCTCAAATATGGAGAATACTAGTCACATCATACACTGACAGATGTCCTCATGGTGTTCTCACCAGAATCCTCCTGTTAGGTTGCATCAACCCATACTAACAGGAAAAGTACCTCAGGATCAAATAAATTCTGAAGTAAGTGAATTTCTGAAAATTTAAACCACGAAAATTAAAAGGATTTATATTGGAGGCTTTAATCCTGATCTTTTCTTGGGCACTCATTATCATATGATGTAATTATCATAGATCTAACATGTTTTGCAAAATTAGTTCAGGATGTATGTCATATGTCAAACATGTTCAGTGGTTCACATATATCAATTCTTCTTGTAATTTGTTAATATGAATCCAAGGTCTAGCATAAGAATGTATTTATAATTTGTGTAAGAATAGGTTCTTTTTGATTTTTGTTCAAATCTGAGCAGCATATTCTGGAATAAAATCATAGCGCTATTAGTAATATCTTAATGTTATTAATGGCCATGCACTGTGTTTAAAAAATGCTGGAAAGGAAAGGCTTAACTCACTAGAGTTATTTTGAGAAAATCGATTTCCATAAATACCTTTTATTGCACACTTATAAATTGATATTTCCTTTTCCTTTACCTTGTAATTGGCTTCCTGCATACAGCTCCATGCTTTATGTTTCCTTAAAATTTTTCTCCTGATACTTGTCTGGTCTGGCAATTCTTCTGCTTACAAATTCGTATATTTTCACTGCCTGAAGAATAAAATCCAAAATTCTCAGAATAGCACTCAAGGCTTCTCAGAAGATGGTCCCTTCCTAGCATTCTCTTTCCCTTCTCATTCCTTCCTGGCTCCAGTAGTTCTACTGTACCTCTTTCCATGGTACCTGCAGATATGTGAGTGTGAATAAATAACCTCACCTGTGACAGCTGTGACCTCACTGTCAGGTCAAATGTTACCTGTCTACTGTGACAATCTACCCACTCACTTGATTTGAGAATTTTGAAAGTTATGAGCAAATACCTGTGACACGAAATTTAGCAACTTAACCAATTTTGGGTGCATCGGATCGTGGCATTGAGTGTGTTCATTTCATTTACCACAATCAAATTGATGGGACTTTTTCAGTATCCCACATTGAGTCTTTGCTGTGTGCACACAGCATGGTGTGTTTACCTATTCATCGGCTGACGTCTATGTGAAGACTTTCCACATTTGGGCTATTAGAAGAATGCTACCATGAGCATTTGTGTGCATTACAGTTTGGATCTTACGTACCAGACAAGCCAGTTGATGACACTATTGAGGGCTGTCAGACATTTTAGAAGGTGGAGCTTAGTGGAAGGAAGGTAGGTAATAGTCACCATTCCATTGAAGTGGACATTGGAGCCCTGGCCACAATGTTAATAACATTTGTTACAACACATATTTACTTACTTACCTGTGTGCTGTGTGTGTGTGTGTGTGTGTGTGTGTGTGTGTGTGTGTGTGTGTGTGTGTGCATGCAGGAGCACCAGGGTCTCTTGTCAGCTTTCTTTAGTTCTTGTGTGTTGAATGTTTAGCCATGGAGGAGCCATGGACTTTGTAAATAATACAGAGCCAATGAACAGCAAATACTTGTGCCACTTTTGATGTCTGGCATATATATATATATGCATAATCTGACCAGCCAGCACCTTCAGCCACCAGGCAATCTTCCCAGCGCAGGATGCATTGCTGTTGTGATAGTGAATTTTGTTTTATTAGTTTGTTACTTCTTTGGTGTCATGTCCATGAAATTACTACCAAATCCAGTGTCTCGATGCCTTTCCCTTAAGTTTTTATTTAAGTATTTTAGATTTTTTTGCTTTTAGGATTAGGCCTTTTATTAGTTTCAATCCTATGTGGTCCAAGCACAGAGTCCAGCTTCTTTCTTTTGCATACAGACATCTGTTTTTTGCAGCACCATTATTGTCTAGATGGGGTTTCCTCCTAAAATGGTCTTGTCACCCTTGTCAATAATCATCCGAGTGGAACTGTGAGAATATAATTTGGGGTTCCCTATTCTTTTCCATTAATCGATATGTTTGTTTTTAAAATAAGTGCTGCCATTTGGTGTGTCCGTGACTAGTATGTGCTGGGTGGTGCATGTGGTGTGAGCATGTGTGTGTGCTCCTAAGGTGCCTCCGTAGTCTAGCCAGCAGCGTGAGGAGGATGGGTGTTCCCCCCACCCTCACTCACCTGCTCGTTTCTCCTGGCCAATGCCCCAGCAACTCTCAGGTCTCTGCCCAGGAGTGGTGTTACAGACACGCATGTCCATGCCCAACGGTTTGCATTTGTTCTGGAGGTTCAACTCTACTTGGTTCAGTTCTTCATGCTTGTGCAGGAAGTACACTTAACCACTGAGAACCATTTCTCAAGCTCTGCCTTGTTTCATTGCTATAGCTCTGTGAAATCAAAGTGTGAAGCCTCCTGTTCTCTTCTTGTCATAGTCATCTTTGGTTGCTGGGATAAACCCTTAAACCAGGCACCACTTATGTGAGGAAGAAGGGATTTGTTTGAAGTTACAGATCCAGGGCAAGTTCCATAATAGTGAAGGTAGTTGGCCCCCTTTCATAGGTCCAAGGAGAGAGAGAGACAGAGATGGAGAGAGAGACAGAGAGAGAGAGAGAGAGAGAGAGAGAGAGAGAGAGAGAGAGAGAGAGAGAGAGAGAGAGAGAGAGAGAGAGAGGCCATCACCAGCACCACACACAAGCAAAGAGAAGGGAAGCCAGCAGTGCTGAGTCTGCTCTTTGCATGC